>JH152939.1:19212-43390 GCA_000226015.1 Mnemiopsis leidyi | reverse complement strand
GAGGAGAACGGAAGGCGATAAAGAAGGAGACGGAGGTGGGAGAACGGAGGAGACGGAGGTGGGAGGAAAAATTAAACAGCCGAAGGACAGGGTCGATGCAAAATATTTGCGTCATTGTAAAGTTATAAAGAAATCACATGTCTCTATATAGTAGGCAAAACATACTTTTAAGTGACAACACTTTATAGTGACATGTCACTTTTACTTTTAGGTACCTGTCACTAAATAGTATTGTCACTAAATGGGGAACTTGATAGTGAGTATATCAGTAGGAATAGTTTTTGATTCGCCGACTCAACAAAATTATCAACTTTGAAATTGTTTTTCACTTGGTTGGTTCATTGGTGACATATTTTTAGCAAATTCAAATTTATCGATCATCTTCGGGACAATTAAATGAGCAACTTGATAACTTATTTTGGCAAACTTAACTGAAATCTATTCATTTAGAATAAATGCGAAATTGCAAATAAAACTCCCGTGTAAGGTTTTATAGATTTCCTGAACCTACAAATATATTGAACAATTACTACATATAAATTTGTCATCACAATTTATAAATACTGATTATCCAGCAAAAAAGGATAGTGTGCACTCAGTTTATAAATTATCGTATAAACTCAAAATCTCAACGTCCAGCATCAAGATATCAAGATTTTCCAGCGGCCTTCTTCTTGGCTTCAGCTTCAGCATCCCGTTCTTTCTCGGTCTCCTCGACCAGTTTCTCCACGGTGGCAGTGTCCAAAATTTCCAGCGGTTTTCCTTTCCTCATGATGGCAAGCTCAATATTTTTGCCTGATGGAGAGAAAATTAGGACTTGACAGTCTAGTGGGCTGAGAACATATACAGGATTAACGGTAAAAACAGAAAGATTTCATGACAGCGCTTTCAGTTCAGATAAAATACCAGATTTTCTGGACGAAAATG
The DNA here is from genome assembly GCA_000226015.1 of Mnemiopsis leidyi. Classification (NCBI taxonomy): domain Eukaryota; kingdom Metazoa; phylum Ctenophora; class Tentaculata; order Lobata; family Bolinopsidae; genus Mnemiopsis; species Mnemiopsis leidyi. The sequence goes on along the minus strand of JH152939.1, from coordinate 42,463 downwards.
GCAGAGACCTACCTCCGGATTGCACGACTTCCAAGAGAGCTCGGACAGTAAGCTTAATGCAGGCCTCATCACTCTTGGCGATCTCATCGGTGTAGTGTTTCTCAAGAAACTCCCGGACTGTCTTGCCGCTCCTACCGATAGCGTTAGCCTTCCACTCGTGGTATGTTCCCGAGGGATCTGTTTGGAAGAGATGAGCTGATCCGTCGTAATCAAAACCTGGGAAAAGGTTGGGCGTTAATTTAAAGTGTAGGTGCAAGCAGCAAGGTAAACTCACTGTAAACTGGAAAGTGAAAGTTGGAGTAGTAAAGCCAGTACTTTTATCATAAACAGGACGCTATATGCCACGATAATAATACTGCTGTTGAAACAAGTGAGTGAGTTAATACGACGACCGACGTTTCACCAGCTATGATTATGACGAAATATCTTGTAAACGTCACATTTCCTTCCATTCTCACATGTTGCAACAACAATATCAATGATTATCACAATACATATCGTCCTGCTTATAATCAGAGTATCAAAGAAAGCAATCTTTTTCAAAGCCAGTACAGGAGGAAATAGGAGAGCGACGCTATATCCTATTTTGTTTTGTCGATCGTGTCCGGTGCACCGCGGTGTCTTGCATGCACACGTCAATGAGCAAAGCTAGACTACGGAGTACAGACAAGATCAGAAGAACAAATGAAAACGTGCGCGCGTGCGCGAGAAATTTATGCTGTTAACAACACTGAACTGTAAGGCAATTCAGTAAAATTGTTAGCATTTTAAGTAGACCTTTCAAAAGCGCGCAAGGGTTCTGGCAATATCTAGAAACATGGTTACGCGCCGTATATTACTAGAAGACGAAACTTGGGATAACTACCAAGACAGTAAGTTTTCTTACCAACAATAAGAGTAGAAAGACCGAAAGGTCGAAGACCAGGCCTCTGAGTGAAGTGCTGCTTTACACTGGCGATGTGTCTCGCAATGTAAGACATGCTGACGGGATCCTCTACTGTGAGTCTGTAACTTTGACATTCCACTCGAGCCATGTTCACCAAGATACGAGCGTCAGCTGTAAGACCTGCAAACGCCATGCACACGTGGTCGTCTAACTTGTGTATCTGTAATGAGAGTGTGAAATTCAGCGTCAATTTTGGTGTAGTCGTGAAGTATTATTGAGTCTCATAGAAGAATCTGATTGTTCAAAATTTCTTGTTTTCTCTGAGTAGACTCGGACAAGGGACACAAGTTGTTAATTGGTAATCACGTTCCGAAGTTCAACATCATAATCATACTCAATAAATGTATTTAATTTATTGTGTTGAAATAGTTTAAACTATTTCAACACTACAAATTAACGTGGGACAACTCTAGAGCTGATGTAACACTCAAGTTTCATCTATTCAGGTACTCTATATTCTATTTCTTACCTTCCTAACAGTTCGCTCGTCTTGAAGTTTCGGAACTGACCGTTTCTCGACACCTAGCACTACAATACCATCTCCTCGCAGTCCTGAACGGATTAATTAACTTAGTGCTACCTTTACATTAAACTTAACTATTTAACATAAAATATAGATTGTCATATGTTCGGTTAGAAGGTTTTGTTGGAAAATTCAGAGATAACTTTAAGATGAAGCACACGAAATTTAGACTTACCAACTGCAGTTGATCCCTTTTTGACGGCCTCCTGAGCGTATTCTACTTGAAACAGATGGCCGTCCGGCGAGAATACTGTGATCGCGTGATCATATGAACTTCCCATACCTTTCTAATAAAGATTAATGTATAAAACAAGAAATCTGAGCTTTTGTGCTAATTAATAACATCATGATTCATGAATTAACCCAGAGCAAATAGACGTCAGAACTTTTGGGAGGAATCGGAAATTGTTTTTATCTCGTAAGAGCTTTTCTCAAAATGATTAGTAGAATCTTGCTTCTTATTGGCGAATCGCTGTCACGTTCACCTGACAAAAAATTCCGAATCTGTGGCCAGACTTCTGACGTCCTTGACAATGCAATTCTTTGTAAATAAATTGCAATTAGCATATTTTGCATAAGATCCATTTTAGGAGGCTATTTGATAAGTATTTCGGCTGAATCAAACACTTCTTTAACCAATTACAATGGTGATAACGATAAATTCATATTACAGACTTAAACTAGAATTGATAAATAAATTATTCTAAAAATAAAGTGTAATTCACAGCAAAAACATTACCTAAAAATATTTAATTTAGTCAGAAGTCAAAACAAATGCAGAAATCGCGGCTATATCCCTTAAAGAAGATATTATAGCTACTATAGGTCTATATAGCTACTAGACTGACGTAGCCACCAACTAGAAGCCTACTTCACACAGTTGAACAGAAGATTATGTATTCGACTGGATATACTCGAAAATCTCAGTGTAAGTTTTTCTGATTTCACCTCCCTTGGTCGCTCCAATCACATCCAGTGCAGTTGTGTGGAATGTTACAAGACCATGTTTATTCCACAGTAAAGTTTCGACTTCCTCTTTTGGACTACATTGCGGCACAACTGCAGAGGCAAATTCCGGAAATATCTCAAAAAGTCGTGTAAGAAGGTGCATGACAACGGTTTGCTGTTCTGATTTAAACTGAGACTTCAGCGATCCAAGCAGATGTTTTATTCTGTGTTGCACTGTTAGTCTGAGTAGCTTATTATCTAAATGAGCCAGTAACCAAGCCACTCCACTAGGTATAAAATCTAGCAGTAGTGATGTTTGTAGTGCTATGTTAACCCAGGGTAACATCTCGAATTCAGAACACCTTATGTAGACAGCAGCAGATAAACTAGCGCTGTGGTCAGGCTCAAGAAGTGCGCGCAGCGCTAAATACTTCAACCCAGCACTGCTCTGTAGTTCTCTATAAGCCCTCAACAACTTCCACAACAAAGCCAGAGTCAGGGAATCAGCACAATGTTCCACTATCTCCACCACATTGACCAGGTCCACCACAAGACCTTCACTTTCAGGGTGATGTTTCAGATGTTCCAACAGCAGCAACAACGACTCGTTCACACAGCCTGACGTGTACTTGATCTGACTACACAGACACGCGATCACATCAAATCTGTTTGACATGAGATCGGACATCTGAGCTGGGTTGACGACGTATTGAACGTAGAGGTATTGCAAGGAAATGTTAGTGTTACCAGAATCACATAGCACACATTGTAATACAGCTAACACTGTTCGCGTGTTAGCTGGCACAGCGTTACATGTAGCTACCGATGTTAGGGTTGTCAGGGAATCTTTGTATCGGGCTGTGTCTAACATAGCAGTGCTGTTTAGTTCAGTAATTATACCGCCCAGGATCTTCTTATCTGTGCAGCCCCGTATAAGAACTTGGATCACATTCAGGTGTTCTTTAACTTTTCCCTCTTCTCCCAGCAAAGTCAGTAATTTCATGCAAATTTTAGGATCAATTCTGTCCACAAACTTCTCCATCGCATCTTCATTGATGTGATTGACCAAGATCAGGCCACATTTTCGAGCAACACTTATACTGATTCCCTCAATCGACATAACAAACTTAGCCATTTCAAAGTCGAAACGCTGGAAATTTACCCTTCCTAGTTGGTCCTGCGTATCTAAAGACAACTTTAAACCTTGTGTATGTGTCATCTTTAACAACGAGCACAGTTTGACAACTAGAGCGGTGAAAAACTCTGGAAGAAGTCTATGTGTTCCGTACAGATTTATCATCTGAGTAAGTGCACTGAATAACTTTGCAGAGGAATGTCTGAATGGCAGACTATCAGACTGCTCTGAAAGCTTGTTAAGGGTTTTTGAGGGAGACAATGATTCACTTGACACGGAGAAAGGAAGGGAGGAAGTTTTCACAACAATCAGAGCTAAACACGTGACGTTAGCACAGAAACTCGACTGTTTATCCAGGTCAGTGTGGTAGGAGGGACGCTCTGCGCCGCGCAGTGAATCTTGTAACGCTTGCTCCAGCTCTGTGTAAGGTAGCACGTCAAGTCCAGTTAGTAATGTTTGAGTAAAGGCAGGGTTTGTGTAAGGGATAATGTGAGAGAGGGAGATGGAGGTGGTAGTTGTTATGAAGTCGTGGAGCGTGGAGAGCACGTCGGGATGTTTGTACACGCTGCAGAGCGTGCTGCGCAGAATGAACGCTTCTCTGGCGATCTCTGAAAGGAGAATGTTATCACTACAATTTAACTTGTTTAACAGATAGTTAGTAAGTTACGAAGTTAATGTTGACTTTAGTTATTGAGAAAAAGTGGTGTTCAGCGTGCAATGATATTCTAAACTCTACAAACAATTCCCCACAAACTCAAAAACTAACTAAACCAACTAACTGAATATCTTAGCTGCGAAGATGGCTGCCTTGTCCAGCTCCTTTTCCTTCAATATCTTGTCCCCATACACTTGATAACACGATTTAAGTACGAGAGTTACAGTGAAGAAGAGATGCTTGTACACGTGGGGACAGAGTTCTGAAGTTTCCAGAGAAAAGACCGCCGGAATGCAGTGTTGATCACACAGCACTACGATGTCCTGGAATATTGGAAATTAGCGTGAAACTGCCGAAATAGTCCGGTACAATTATAGAATTATGTTCGCACTTAACAGTAAACTGATATAATGGCTCCGTGTTTGACATTAATTTACGTGGATATTATCCACCAATGAGCGGAAAGCACTTGTCACATCAATTCTATAAATAGCAGGAATACCACTACAGAATCCTGTCAAGTAGGCCGGTGCAACAAAGCATTAACATCGGCTACCTCTTTCTCTTTTAAATACAACTTCAAAACACGATTTATTCCCCGCTGGACAAGTTATGACAGACATGGTGGAAGCTCGTGAGTGAACATAGAGACAAGTCCATGTCATAATCATAAGGACCAATAGATGGAGGAGTGCGCAGAGTGACACAGCGCTGTGTTGAGACATTGCAATTGTCGTTCTGTCAGTTTAACTTTAGAGCTATCGGCTAAGAGTTTGTTGTTTTAGTACATACGCGATATTTTTTCAGTGCAGAACGAAATTTATTCCTATCCGAAAGCTAATTAAAATAGAACGAAGGGGCTGACAGACTGCTACCCCCAAAATCTGAGGGGGCTGCCACCCCCAAATCTGAGCACCATGCAAACGGGGATATAGATTACTTTGCATATATATCATACTGATAAAATACAGCACGAACCGTTTAACTAAGCATGTCTATTCAAGAGGAGTGATGCATAAAATTGGCGTCGTACATTCTAGGGAATATGGGATTGACATCCCCTTACACTTTGTAAGGCAGGTATCTGGCCAGCAAGAGATTGCACCTTGTGTTTTGGAAACTTCACGTGGCGAAGAGTACTAGCATATGGTTTACGGTTTACGTTATGCAATATGTTGCGGTTTGCGGCATGTAATGAGATAGGATAGTAGTTTGTGAGTCCCTGTACTACGTAAACCCATACAAGATCCTTCCACAATTTGTTGTCGACTGTCGAGTAGTGGTTTTCAATATAAACCAAACCTAGCGATATTTGTAACCTATTTCATAAGCTGCTTTTGATGTGTCACGTAGGGTACCTCAAGGCACCTACAACAATGACCTGCACATTCTACATTTCGTCTGTATTTGGTCTCCAGTGTGGCTTTGTTACACTTCTATATACTGCCCTGGTGTTGTTGCTTTGCCTTGGTGAATTGTGTTTTACTAACCAGAACCTAAACTTGTTGTAGGTAACACTGAAAATCACCCGATCAGCGCTAAAATCGTGTGATAATATTTTACAAGTCACATTTTCCTCTAGGTATATTTCAGAAGTAAAATTTTGTTGATTCTGCCAATTCATGTATTGAGTGATCGCAATTGTTGCTGCTTAATTTCAGACTAACTTTATAAACGCTGGAGCTCTAACTTCTGCCACAAGGGGCTAACATTGTACAGAAAGAACTGATATTTAGGAGACCGAAAATTTGATATCAGCTAAATCAACACATAATTCCAGCATTGATATATAAAATATCACCGGGAATATTGTATATCATAGATAGCAAGATCGGTATAATTAAGCAAGATCAGTTAGTAATAATTGACCTTGACAAAGACACATTATGACAGATTGAAGTACCAATTCTTCCAAAGCGACAACAACAACCGTGCTGATTGGCTAATGAAGTTACAGTCCTAACACTGGCAGTCTGTAGTCTGCAGGTAATGATTACATGCGTTAACGACAATTTGAGTGCAATTATCATTATTATATCAGTTATATTCGTAATATCCGTATACAACATTTTGTTATATTATCAGTCATGTGATCGAGCAACACACAGATATGCCATTCGGCAGACGGCTTTGCATGTGTTACATTTAACGCACGTCTTGTCTGGATTGAATTAATTTCAATTTGAATATTTCCGCCTCGATATGTTACAGAAAAATGTGCAGCACGTTTTTTATATCTAGTTAAAAGAACGTGTGCAAGTTTCTATCCTACCAAAAATTTCCATCCTTTTCATAAGTTTCCATTGTGGCTCTGTCCTCAATATTTTAGCGACGGGTCAACACTTCCGTAACCTCTCACACAACTATCACTACAACTATAACGCATTAGAGTTATGACTATTACATAATTTGACAATCCTCACATTCCCTGAGCTCCAATCTGTCACGTGACAGATACCACTAGGTAGATAGCTGCAGTGTCCCAGGATCACACATTTCGCTATGAGGCTCTCGTAGATGTTTGTAAAGTTGTGCGTGTGTTAAGTGACAGGTATATAATTCCCGTGCCATCACTTAGCATGCCTGTGTTTGCCTTGAGTTGCGCGTCTAACAGATCATTCCCACGACTCAAAGTTTTAAGTTTAGAACTGAATCTAAACGATTTTAAGGCTGTGTAAATGAAGCGATTGTATACTTAGAATTTGATTTCACTGATTTAGCCGATCTAAAAAGATCTGCCCGACGTAAAATGATTTTTTGACTAAAATTACTTTTGAAGCAAAAAATTTACGTTTTACTTTTTTCAAACAAAAAATTCCAAATTCGTAACTTGCCCCGGTTCCCCTTGATATAACCCATATGCCTGTCTTAAAGCAAGATATATGTATTATATCATAATTAATGCACATATTATTAACATTCGTCAAACTCCATTGGACTTGGCAACAAGAGAACGCTCATGGCTGAAGAAGCGGTATTCTAAGATGATATAAGCTAACCTTCGTCCTTACAATTCCGTGTATTGCACTCATGCATGCTTTAATTTAATCATCTGTATAACACATTAACAAACAAAACTAACTAAGCCAACAGCCTGAGCGCCCCCTAAAGATTCTTCAGCGGCACAGGCCGTGAAACATAACGCTTCAAGGGGCCCGCCACATGACTTACAGTTGACAACAGAGTTACGTTAGTCTTTGTTCTGGGTATGCCAGGAGCGGTAGATGAACTGTCCTCCTTAGAGCATGTGTTAGGTTATGTGCTGACTTTGTTTAGCGGGCCTACAACTGTGTAGTGTTTTGAAGACGTTTATACGTTTACACAAACTGGTAGTTCAGAAACTGTAACAATTAGACAGCAAATAGTGATGTTTGATTTCTTGCTCGGTTTTGACATTTAGGGTTGTAAAAATGGCTGGGCAGTACGTGGAACTTCTAAGTTTGTCCTGTCCTGCAGCTAGGTGCAGACTAAGGACTTAGAGCTACGTGCGAACCTCCTTTATGGATGCCCCCGAACAGGTTATCTAAACTTCTATCAAACATAATTCTCAACTAAAGAGCTTACTTACAAGGCTTGCTGACAAAATATTTCTATCTAAGTAGCTATCACAAAAAATTGGTATAAAAACTTAAAAACATCATCACAGTCTAATTCATGTTGACTTTGCACGTGTAACTGCCACAGCACAGGCATAGCGTCCTTCTTAAAATTCTTTTTGGAAAAAAATTCTTGAAAATTTGATCGATTACCAAGGACACAGCTAGCTGAACAATGTCACTACGTGTTACGAGACATCGGAGTATTGAAATGTGTTGAAATGTCGGTAGATGTGGGGTTATGTAATCATATCCTCGGCCCAATAATCTGCCCTAAGTTCCACAGTAAACAACAACCCTGCAGGTCGCGTTTCCAAGAATATCATAGAAGTCTGTTACGTGAACGACATCGTAATCTATCGGACCGGTAATTGCAGTTGGTACCGTGATCTGCTCGTTAAGTTGGTTTAATTGTAGTGCTACTATGGCTTCGCTTATTTAAATTATTTCGCTTTATTTGAACACCACACGTTGTTCTAATTACTCTTCAGTTGCCAACACAGGTTGCACGTAATCACCGTTTAAAACTTTAACCGCTCAAATAGATAATTCCTTTATAATTAGTGTCTATCAAATCTCTTTTTGCTGGAGTATCGTATATCGTGATGGCGAAAGTCATCAATCTCGTCGGACAACTTGGATGAAGTGATCATAATCTACTTCGCTTCTGACAGGGGTCGATGAGGCCAATATGGCATTGGGAGAATGTTCCACAAGCCAGATAAATGCCTAACTGACCTGGATGAATTTGAATTCTTTAGTCGGTATGTCTGCCTCTCTTCTAAGATCGAGATTTAGTGAGCCTGTTAAACGCTGATAAACAACGATGCTAATAGGATCGGAGGTTTTTCTTTGACATCATTGATGTTTCCTTAACTTACTGCGCCTTAAACTACTCCTAGCAGCTACCTTGAAATCTAACAGAGTTCTTGAAATTCGCCTAATTAATATAAATACTTTAATCTAATTAGGACGCTTTCATCGTGACAAGTAAAGCTTGTATCATTCATTAAACTCCGATATTTCATTATATAGCATTAGGATGTTAACACAGTACTTTTCTGATAAACTTCAGCTCCCTCGGTAACCGACCAGTTAGTTTGCAACATGATTCTATTACCTGTTACAATGTTTACATTCGTTTTCTTTTTTCTAGATTAAACTTACCGCAACTTTTGCTCCTAGTTGATTTTAAACGTTTTATACAACAGGATGTTTTCTTATTTTTTTTCATGTTTAATCGCATAACTTCAATACCTATATCATGGCTTCTAGCGCATGATGCTTTCTTCGATCATTTGGCCACTTAGTTTTCACTTTAAATACCCCTAGGCCGAATGCTAAGATGAAGAAGTCTTAAACAAAGGAACTCATCGATCAAGAGGAAACAAGACACCCTGCAATCTACAACGTGCGAACTATCAGCTTCAAAAACCAGGAACAAATTCTAAAAATCAAAGATGACCTTCACGTTCGATACAGGCGAGAGGAGCGACCGTAACATAAACTACTTTCTGGGAAGTTTCATGGTACTGTGCGTCATAACATCCACCCTTCTCAACCCCCTTATAGGTTTCAGCTACACCAAAAAACGTAAAACCATCCAAAACTTTCTCTTCAAAGTGATCGCAGCCTCAGACTTCATCACGACGTTAATTCCAGGAATCTTCATCTCTTATGTCTTCTTCAGTAGCATCAAATTCGAGTACACTTTCAAAACCGAAATTCCCGAGTTTCTTAGCTGCACTTTTGGATGCATCTCGCAAGTAACCACCACGATGATGGCCGTCACTCGCATGATCAGCATTCTTAAACCGTTTCTCAGGGTCAAGTTTAAAGTAGTTCTGGCCTACCTAATCTTCTACGCGGTCTATATGGCGCTAGGCAATGCCGGATCACTGATTGTCGCCTACATGAAGGAGGCAAGAAACTATACAGCGGCCGGAACTAACACTAAAGACAGCTACGAGGATCAAATAGAAACTCTGAAATCCTTAAACAAGTTTGTTTGCTTTGTCATGAACATGATACATTGTATTATGGGGGTTCTCTGCAGCTTCGTCTCTGTCGGGTACCTGCGGTTTATTATAGGGACCGGCAGTGCCGAGCAGGCCCGGAAACTGAAGAGTTGTTACACAATCCTCATCATGAACATTCCTTACATTTTTTCTATTGTCAGCAATTTCTTGGCCTTCTTCAAAGTTCTGAAAATAGACTTTAAGCTCGTTAATCATTACCTGATTCCCATTCTCACGAGCGCCTTTAACCCCTGCGTCATCATGATCCGAACCAATGTTATTCAGGAGTTAAAGGAAAGTGCGGCCGGTAAAGACAAACGTATATTAACGCGTACCAACACCCGGAACTTGCCAAGAACTGCACTGTTGACAAGGACAGTTATAATTTCTAACATGGTAACAGAGCCGGAGATAGAGTTAGGAGAGTTAGAACCCGAGGTTGTTCAATTTGGTGAGTTGGAACAGAGATCTGATCTTGGGGAGGACTACGAGTCTAGCTGACTATAAGTTGTTAGGATTGCACTCCTATCCAAGTATACAGCTGAGAATAAACCCTCCAATCCGGCTTACTAGCGTTGACTAGTTTTAATACTTAGTTTAGAGGTTTTTTAACGTTGTGTGACCCTTTAAATTTATTATATTTTTTAAGAGTAATTTTGGTAGAGAAATAGGAACGGCTGACTGACAAAATGAATACTGAAGTATTGGAAGCTTATAGCTTTGTTGACTAATTTCCAATTGAAAAGATGCCCAGGTTTTAGGTTGATACGAACTATTTAAGTTTTTAATGTAAGATTTTGCCCCAGATTTTGCTGTCTACCTATTTGACTACTGGAATTTCCTATTTTAGTACCTATTTTGACAAGCTGTCAGCGTGCACGTACAAAGCAAAATCAAGGTTAAGGCATTATGATTTCAAATTCTGTATAATGTTAAATTATGATCCTTCTTACTTTATGATACTTTATATGGATTCGTTCACATATAATGATCATGTACAATTCAAATGGTTACGTTACAAGGCCAAACAAATCCCACTTCGTCTCCAGGATTATTTAAATACCCTGACCCTCCCCCTCTAGCTAATTAATCAATTTCGTGATATGTGAGCGAACCTAATTAAGACCTAGGAATTTCGACAAAATTCTCTTTTCTGACAATCTCTGAGTCTTTTGACTTCTTCTCTTTGTGTGAAAGTAGCGCAGACGGGTCATGATAAAAGTACAAATGCTATCTATTGTGGGACGTCCACATTAAATGAATATACTGCATGACTCTCAGTTGTATTTAGCCACAACTAGGACCACTGACGAGTATCTAAAACAGCAAGAATTTAATCAGTGTAAGTATATCTCATATGATGAAAATTGAAAGTATCAACAAACTACTTGTTGGCCGCAGATCTTAAAAAACGTTAAACATTAGAAATAGTACATATTAAATGCGAGTTGATCTAAAAGTACAGATGAAATGCAAGATGATTACCTGGAGAACGGATAACTGAAGTTGATCTATTTGATCTAACAGTATCTTTACGAGGTATCCCAGGACCTGCAACACTGCTGAGAGGACCTGCGAATAATGTTTAAGTCATGATTTAATGAATTTAATAATTTAATGATTTAATGATGTCAGGTTCCGGGCATTATGAATGCGACGGATTTATTTCAATTCTTAATTTTTACGATTGACTCGATATTTTTTCGTGGATGCGTAAACTGATTTTACCTGCCAGGTATATTAGTCACGTCAGTGAGCGGTGATGAAGGAATTTGAGTGGTCATATGACTAAGGCCAAGGGTACACTAATATTAGAAGCATGACGAGATTACAACAGCTGCAGCCAATAGAAAACGTGGGGCGGAAAAGAAACGATTAGAAAACCTTAACCAAGATCAACTTCTCATTTCTCAACGAGTGCAGACCCCTTAGTAAAAGATAAGCGGCCAGCTGCCCCTAAATTAGGTGAATCATTGAGCTGGTTATTCCCAAAATGTCCAAATTTCTTATCATTGGTCAAACAAATTTCTTTTTTTCTTTTTTTTGGTCTCTGGTCATGAAAGAAGGGTCTGTGATAATAGTCTGTATACACATACAGGCTGTGTATAGACTGTATAGAGTATAACATGTTGAACAAGGAATTACTAATATATGATGCTATATTAGCTAGCCAGAAGTCTATGTCATTGAGGGTCACTTGTCCATGTTAAGTCCACAGTAAGCTTCAAGTTAGTATTATATTGCTTTATAGACTGAAGTATCTTAATGCTATGTTTGTTTCGCAAGAGATTGTTAAAGATACAGGGTGTCCGAAAGTCATAGTGAAAATTTTTGAACTTATTTCTAGGCCTCTGATCATTTGATCTCGAACATTTTTCAGGAATACATCAGAAAAGTCGCTCATCCGAGGAATGTAACCTGTAATCTTAAATACTCAATATGCTAGAGCTCTAAGGTTTTCAGGGATCCGGATGTGATGAAACGGCCAAAAAGCGAACAATGAACTTAGATTTTGGTAAACTTGCTTTATTTCTCGGATCGAATGGGCTACTTTTCTGAAACATCTCTGAAGAATTTAGCGAATCAGATGATCAAAGTCTGAGCAATACACGGCGCGGCGCCGGAACATTTAACCATGACAGCCTGCAAAATGCCCACATCGATTATTTCTGCCGACAAACATTATTTAATAATCAAGATACCTAGCTCTTATGGGCAAATTTGTTGCCTTATTTGATAAATTAATGGGCACAATTTTGATTGGCCTTAAAACCTATAGGTTCATTAGGGACGATAAAATTGACAATTTGAAAACATATTAAAGTCGGGTAGAAAGGTAATTCCATTGATTGTGATTGATTTTGTGACGATTATGAAAGATATTCGGTATACAATTTACTTTTTTCCTTAGGCACAGTTTCTTTGGATTCAAATACACTCAATCTGAACAAATTAATAACGATATTTTGTCATATCTAGAAAATAATATGGAGTTGACAGAACCAAGCGAAAATTTGATTTCAACAATGGCCCATCCGAAGATAGACCCTGGACAGCAGATGTTTAGGACTGTGTTTTCCTTTGTCGTCACTTCAGTAGGAACTGTCGCTAATGCTTTATCTTTCAGCTATTTCATCAACATATCCAACAAAAGTCTAGGAGATCGGATCTTGATCTTGCTGAATACACTCGATCTGTCAGTTTGTCTTTTAACACTATTTGATGTCATCTTTGAATTATCTGCGTCCGCACTGATCAGAGCTATGCTAGACTCGATACTGTTTTTCGTTTTTACAGAGAGCACAGCTTTTGCTACATGTCTTTTAAGTGTCACACGGGCACTTTCTCTCTGTTTTCCCTTCTACTTGGTCAACAAAAAAGCTGTACAATACGGTACAGCACTGTACTTTTTGTACATTATCCTGAAAGAAGGAATGCTCCTTGGGCTACAATTTAGGACCATTTTGGAACATGGAGATGACGAAGACGAAGTCTACGAGGATGTCAGCAAGAAAGTAACGATTTTCACATTGATAGTTTTTGTGATCGTAGTCCTGATTTCGAACTCCCTAACAGGATACAAACTTGTGTTTTCTAAAAACGAAACCATCAACCAAGGGCCGAATACTAGACGAGCAGGGATAACAGTTTTCATATTATCGTCTCTTTTTCTCTTCTTCAATTTTCTCTACATAGCAGTCGGAGGAGCCATGATAGCTTTTAATGAAGATTTGAACGACCTCCAACCGGATGACATCAGAACTTTTCTCTTGGAAACAGTGATGCAGTTCTCAGTTCCAATTAACTCCGCATGCAATCCTATTGTTTACATCTGCAGAAAGGCCCACATGAGAGCCTTCATCAAAAGCATCTGGTTAAGGTGGTGTGGACTGCAGACGAATCCCAGTCCATGAGAGCAAAGAAAACCCACAATTTACTTCTACAAACTATCTTTAGAAAGCATGAGATGCCTTGTTTTTCATTGAACTACAGTCTACATCATTTGCTGTGAACTGAGTGTCAGAGGGTCTTCATACGTGTCTTCTCTGCAGGGTTTCTGATAGGAACCTGGGAGAGTACATCCAGTCCAAGACTTGCACTTCTAAATACATCGTCTCTAATTCTAACTGAGGCTGGGCGAATAGCACTCTTGATTGTTGGAGTCTATTTCTATAGTCGGCCGGATCCAAGCAGATCCGATCTCTGCTGGGCTAGAGGGGCGGCTTCATTTCTGTTTCTAATCTGTCCATCAGCTTGAAGAATCTGATGTATTCGTTATATGGTTATATGACTGTAAGACAACTAATAATCCAAGAATAATACATCAGTCTAATTGAATAGCTATGAGTCTGGGTGTTACATATTCTGATGAAGATGTGTCATTTAATGACCACATCAACTCTGTCGTCCTTGCTTAAGAAATTGTTTGTTTTTTCGTTGTTATTATTCGAAACAAGACTTGTAATCTTTTTAGTTAATATGATATCATCAGTGATTTAGGAAGTTCATCAAACTTTCAACTTAAATCATGACAAATTTACTTTCTGGACTGAACTATCTGAGCCGCCTTAAAGCTTAAGATGGCCGTTTTTTGTCTGTTATTTTGGAAATGCCGTTTGATATATCAATTTTAATTTCGTATAATTTCTATCGTTTAATAGTTAAAAAGGAATTGAATTGAATTTATGTTTGATGATGTGTTAATTTTTGAACTTGATAATTTCACAGTCTGATCATGTCCTGCGCTTAAAGGATGAAAAGTTACTTACCTATACATTTTACCAACGAGATATAGATGGTATCACTTGTACTCAACCTCCTTATAAACTATGAAGTTAGTAAAAGACCGGAATCAAGAAACTGACAAACTGTGGAAAAAGGTGTTATCTATAAAGACGAGGAATTGAAAAGGGGTTGTTTAAATTCAGGCCAGACGGTTTCAAAGTGATCGGTAAGTCGAGTCTATAAATTTATTTTCTTTCACATCAAAAATTTTAGTACTACAACATCGATAAGGGCAACAGTATAATTGTTGTTGTTTTCTTTTTTTCTTCCCATTTATATTTTTCCGTTTACCATCAAACTTCAGAAGGGAAGTCCACTGTTCTTTAAACATAACTAAAGTAAAAACCACACTGAACTCCATGCTGTGATTTCATCATTATGCTCTCGAGTGCTATTTCTACATTAGGTACTCCATGTACACTGTACTACTTGATCTTGTGTCTTCTTCTTCTTCTTCTTCTTCTTCGTAGGGCGATATGGCACTTAGGGAGTGCCATTATAAGATAAGGCCAGAGCGGCTTTACCTCATAATGGCACTCCAAAATGGCGCGGCGATCCCATGTTGTGCCATTCTTAACACACAATTATGTTAACTCTTTATTATATTTCGACTGCTACGTATTTAACCATCATAAATTTTGGACAGAACATTTTGCCACTGGTAAATTTAAACGTTTCAAAAATTTTGAAGCTAAAGAACTGGCTTATAGCATTATAATTAAGCGATGGATGATAAAAATTACACAAAAGATAATTTTAAAATTTCTCGTGACCATACCCAATTAAATCATCCCTTGACGTGCCATATATTCAAAAGTTTCACTCCTTCTAGGATCGATAAAGCTCATTATTTTTGAGCTGTCAAAGGAAATGTTGTTTAGCCGGAAACATTACTGCCAGGTAAGCTGATAATGTATCGTGAGGAGAGCTAGTTGGTTTAGAAAAAAGATTATATCACCTTTTTTGTTACCTAATATTGTCATAAAGTTTGTGGTTGTGAGCCTTTGATCTGATGGGACCCTCGTAAATAACGATCAACCTACGTTAAATTTACCAAAACAAATGCAACTTCTAAGTCCAAGAAATCTGTGACAGGTGCTCCACTAAACACGTGCAATAAACTGCCTTTCTTGTGCGATAGTACTTACCATAATTATAGCACTAGAGAACTTAGGATTTCAGTTGTGTGGCTCTCCAAGTAGGTACTATAACAGTGCATTGTTAGCATACATGACATGCCTGATTTTAAGATTAATTAACATTTCAATGGTATGATGGGCGACAATTATAAACCAACTCTAGCATGTTAATTGTCTGTTGTCATGCCGCCTCACTTCGAATATCAATAGAATGCAGAACTTGACTCATTCAGGTACATGATGATCAGCTGGACTACTAGAATAGTCACATATATATTTTGTAGCAACTGAATCGCAATGATCTATAGTTCATTTTATCAATGATCATCTTCACACTCGATAAATTTATACTATATCAATTTGTCTACTTTTGTGATAGTTAGTTTAAAACTCCCTCCTTTACACCCGGCATAAGGAGACTGTAAACCTGTAATTAGGGCCACATGAGGTCTCCACTCTTTTCCACCACCGGTCTGTACATCATTTGTGCCCCAATTTACTGCTTTTAGTCTTCTGCTTACCACACCCCAGCCTATTTGTTGAAGCCTATTTGTTGAAGCCTATTTGTTGAAGCCTATTTGTTGTGGCCTATTTGTTGTAGCCTATTTGCTGTAGCCTGAACTTTCTGTAGTACTGGTCATTGCTGATAATCATGATTGATCCTAAATTATTCTGAAAATTAAGGACTACAAGGCAATGACGAGGTAAAACAATTTCTAAGGGTCCAAAAAACCGCTCAAAGCACAATTTTTACCATACAGTAGCATCGTTGATGAATGACAATATGTCAAAGTTGTCGGAAATTTAGTTTCGGCTAGGTGCAACAGAATCGGTTAAAGAAAACGTTTAAATATGATCAAAAATGATAATTTGAACTAAAGACATGATCGTTTCTATGATTAAATTGAATTGTATTAACAAAGGTTCTCTGCACTGCACGTCGATTACTGCATACAAATTAAACACAGACCGGGCCATGTAATTAAAGTCAGTTCCTGGTCCTGGTGTCAGTATTGTAAGTTACAGAGTATTGGATGATAAAGAAGTTGACAATTGTATTCTACAGTTCTACATCAGGTACAACGTCATGTCGCCTATGTCTCGTACTTTAGGGATATTGTTATTGAACTTACCCGCCAATTATACATATATTGTACCTATATCTTTAATCTACTAAGTTGCTTTGAGAGTAGATCTTGTAATTTTATCTTTAATTTATTTGCGAGCTTGGCATTCAAACGCATACATTTTTATATAACTTAAGTGCACAAAGGAATTCAATTGTCTATTTCAATTAGTGCAAAAGTAACTTATTTGAACTAATTTACTAAAAACCGCTGGGATTAAGCTCAGAGTGCCATGTATCTGATTCCCGTTTGAATATGTAACCGAATTATAATTCTTCAATCTACATGAAAACAGACACAAAGTTAGGAAATCAGCAGTTTGTTGAGTATTATTCGGTAGGATATAATATTATCTCATTATGTAATCGGCGTTTTCCGTTCTATTTATGGGAAGCTCAGTATCTTTATATTGCAGCCTGCATCTAGCAGCAAGCAGATTCACATTTAAATCTTAAATGTTCGGTTACAATAACGATCAACCAGCCAAATATTATACTTAGTCGTTTCACGTTACAGTAACTTTAACTATTTGATTTTTGACATTTACTACCTTATATTAGTACATTTGAGTGAAGACATGGATACAAATACAACAATGGCCAATCCAGAGATGGACCCCGGACAGCAGATGTTTACGACAGTGTTTTCTATTGTCGTTACTTCAGTTGGAACTTTAGCTAATGCTTTGTCTCTCAGCTATTTCCTCAATTTATCCAACAAAAGTTTAGGAGATCGGATCTTAATCTTGCTGAATTCTCTCGATTTGTCAGTTTGTCTTGTAACACTGATCGATGTCATCGTTAAAACTTGGTTATTCGACCAAGAGGAAGGATTACCGAATTATGTGAGTGAGAGTTTGCCACAAATAATCAGTGCGGTCCTAAGCTCGATATTGTACTTTGTTTTGACAGAGAGCACAGCTTTTGCTACATGCCTCTTGAGTGTCACTCGGGCACTTTCTCTCTGTTTTCCCTTCTACTTGGTCAACAAAAAAGCTGTACAATACGGTACAGCATTGTACTTTTTGTACGTTATCCTGAAAGAAGGAATTCTTCTTGGGCTACAATTTTGGACCATTTTGGAACATGGAGACGACGAGGACGAAGTGTACCAGGAGGTCAGCAAGATAGTAACGTTTTTCACACTGATAGTTTTTGTGATCGTAGTCCTGATTTCGAACTCCCTAACAGGATACAAACTGGTGTTTTCTAAAAACGAAACCATCAACCAAGGGCCGAATACTAGACGAGCAGGGATAACAGTTTTCATATTGTCGTCTCTTTTTCTCTTCTTCAATTTTCTCTACATAGCAGTCGGAGGAACCATGATAGCTTTTAATGAAGATATCGACCTTCTTGAAATTGATGACATCAGAACTTTCCTCATGGAAGTAGTCATGCAGTTCTCAGTTCCAATCAACTCCGCATGCAATCCTATTGTTTACTTCATCAGAAAAGGAAACATGAGAGCCTTCATCAAGAATAAATTTATGAGTTGCTCTAGACCACAAGAAAACCGCAGCAAAGACCAGTTAAATCAATTTGGAAGGGCTTCGACAAGTGCGTCCCATTTATAATCTGGCAAGATTGGAATGATGGCGTGACAGCATTCTCCACAGTCGAGGATCACTACAGCTATATTAGACTGGAATAACATAAAAACAGATACCTAAAAGTACATAAAATGCGTTAGTCCACTAAAGTACATGTACCTAATATAATCATGATTATTGGATCCATCTGTATACAAACGTCACTAATTACATTGTGTAATGTGGCCCCATGAGACCCCGTGGGAACCAAGATTGACAGGTTCTTAAACGTCGGTCACCGAACGACGCACAGCTGTATATATTATATACATTATACATACTTATATATAATGGAAGTTCTTTGTTTCAACAACCAAAATCAAACAATGCTCGGATAAGTGAAAGAGCTGGACGATTGAAACTGATTACATAAATAAATCAGAACAAGACTGAGATGTCAGTGGCCCACACCTGAAAAAAACTCTGATCCATAGCCAGCGGAAAATATTTGATTGAGTGTAACTCCATCATGCCATCCGCAATTCCAAAAGCCTTGGAGCACAATTTGATGAATACCTAGTTCCTGATCCAGTGGTGTGAGCTATCGTGTTTTACCAAAATCGGCGACGTGGCCAAAATAAATGGCATGGCGGCGGCGTTGGGGTCATAGCTTGCCACAACTAATCAAGAAGTTTTAACCTTCAGTTCTGGCTCGAGCCTCGACACAAGGTTTGACATTCCCGCCGTCCGTACCGTCGATTAATTTTTCAATACGGCGGCTTGAAATTAAACCTCTCAGGGTTGATTTTAGTATCACATCATCAGATGTACAGAGCTGCATTACCCAGATGAGGAACCTTAGAGCTGTTACTTCCCAACTTGAATTTGACTTTGAAGAAACAGCGCAATGCAGTTTTTAGTGTTCCAAAATTGGGCTACTGTTTGGACTGTCTAATTCTCAAATAAAAAGACTCCAGAAAGTCTTTCCTACTTCCGTGTGGTGAAAAAGGGGGGGTCTAAACCCATTTTAAGACTAGAAGATTGCATTTGACTTTAAACGTATGAGCAGCATGTAATTGACTTCAAGAACTTTGAAGTTTAATAACAGCCAGTAAAATCCCTGCGAAATGAAAATGAAAACTTTGAAAGCTTAATCCCCCACCTACATCATGTACCTAATTAAAAGAGACGAGCTACGTTTTTGTTATGCTGTATCTAGGTATAATGGAAGTCAGAGTAGTATGTAATCAAGAATGAATTTAAAAAACTTTAATTAATTACACATTTCCCCGAAGTAAGAGATTTCCCCGAATTTACCTGTTCTCCATCTCTGCAGAACTCTGTAGTGTCAGGCAGCCAAGTCTGTGTTGGGAGTTTCCTGCTCCGTTGTGAGAGGTTGTTCTCCATCCACTTTGTCAGTTCAACCACCAGCTTCATCGCCTGGGTTTTATTGATGTTGAGTAGTTTGGTAGATAGTGTTTAGCAGATAGTGTTTAATATACAGAACGATTTAGTTTATTCTATGAGAGTAGGATCATTAATGTTATATTGTGATCAATTTTTAAGTAGTACTATATAAGATGAAGTAAATATTGTTAGTAAAATTTAATGAATTATTGCTGAACCTTCTCCATAGCTATAATCTTATAATAGCTAATACCCAGTTTTACTTCTCGTGCACATAGATAAAAGTAGGCAGATAGCTAACATCCTCCACACCTGTGCGAAAAAAGAAAGACAAACCGCAAGTACCTGTACGTGGGTGCAATGGAGAGAGAACTTCACCACGATGAGACAGATCAAGGAGACAAGCGTCTCATTGCCCCACTCAATAATGTTGATAAGGATAGAGTGGAAGTTATCTGGGGTTCTTATCTCAGATAGTTTGATAAGGAAGATAAGACATCGCTCTATTATGTCGCCTCGCATCCTCTTTTTCTCCTGCGAAATATAGAATAACACAAATAGAAAAAGTCGCTTCGAGAGATTCGAAATAATTATGTTCAATTTCTAAGTCAGTTTTAAAAAAATTAGCTTTAATCTTTAATTTTAATAATTATTGTTCGTCGATCAAAACAGTATTATTTGAACAGCGTTAATCTCCACAAACATTACAATAAAAGAACTCCAACGCCCAACAGACATTCCAAAAGACACAATCAAGATTACCCTGTCTATGAGGGCTATCAGAGAGTCAGATATGTACATGACATTCGACTTGTTGGTGTGTTGAGAAGAGATACAGAGGTCGAGAGAGGTGATACACACACTCTCGTCTTCACTTGTCAGGCACTCCAGAATGTAATCCAGTAGGTTATGCTGGAAGAAACCAGGGTTAGGAGATGGAATCTATATTGACTCTGATCGAAATCCTCTTCAGCTTTTTAATTGAATTTGTGATGGAAGTTACTTGTTATCATAGAGATCTTTATAAATTTGATTATCCCAAAAACTTTAGGAGTTTCTTTCATACACCACACCTGTGCTATAAGTTGGGGCGAGTCCAGAACTTTCAGAAGTGCCAACGCCGAGGAAATAACTTCGCTTGACTTTGTGTAGGCTAGAGCGTGCTTTATTCCCTGCATCAACTTTCCTGAAGAGGGCAAATATTTGGATTTCTAGGATGAGTGGGAAAAACATAACCGACCGTTTCCCATCATTGCTTTACATCAGTGAACGTCACACTCGCGGTCTCACATTGTTCTTTTTCAGTTCAACATTTGGTTGCTAACAAGATTAAGCTATTGTCCTACTATAACGCGAACAGAATGTTTGACAAAAGACAAAAGATGAAAAAACCGTAGATCGACTACAAGTGTGAAATTTCAATGGATAGAACGTAATTGAATCAACTTAGTCTCTTCCAGAACCGAGATCCGGATGATATAAAAGAGCTCGCCAAACTAACTTCAAACCACCAGTTTTCACCGTCAACATGATCACCACTCTTACTTTCGCTCTTGCTCTACTAGCTGCTGTCAGCGCCGATGTGCGTGGAGATGCGCTCTCCTCACACAACCAATACCGAGCGAAGCACGGTGCTCCCCCTATGAGCTGGCACAGCGGGGCTGCAGCACACGCCCAGAAGCACTGCGACTACTTGGCTAGGACCGGCCAGTTCAAACACAGCAGCAGCAACTACGGTAAGAAATGTAACGAGTATTTCCAGGCATTTGTTACGTTTTGTATTTCCGGATATTTGTTACGTTTTTATAAACAAAGGCCTTATTTTTGGTGCAGGAGTAAGCAGCGAAACTCTAAATTTACTTATTTTACAAATGGTTTTGAAGTGGGAAATTCAGCTCAATCCGAATTGAGGTAACACCTTCATGTTCAGGAGAGAACCTTTACGCAAGCTGGGGAAGCGGTGGCAGCAGGATGCGCGCTGCTGCTGACTCCTGGTATGCAGAGAACCGGTACTACAACTACCAGAACGGAGGCTTCAGCATGCGTAAGTTTTTATTAAGTCACGAATCAGGTTTTTTATTCTAATGAAAGTATGAAGCTAAACCGTCTGCCTTTCAACAGAAACATTCAATTTTAGCTTAGGACAATTGTAAGAGTTCGATCTTATTTTAAGATTCTAGCGACAGAGGATCTCAATTCTCAACCTTTAATATTTCCTCAACTTTCAGAGACTGGACATTTCACCCAGATGGTCTGGAAGAGCTCCACCGGACTCGGATGTGCGGAGGCAAGGAGCGGCTCCAAAACCATCATCTGTTGCAACTACTCTCCCGCTGGAAACATGATGGGAAGATTCCAGCAGAACGTGTCTCCACCAAGGCAGTAGAGCTTGGGTCACGGGAACTTTTATTCGGATTGTAGTGTTACATATTCCTTTTAGAAGCTATCTGCTGTGTTTTAATTTTGTTCAGCTTACGAAGTTTTGATATTCAGTCTGGAGCAGACAAATCAAACTTCATAGCTTTATAAGAACACGAAATAAATCAATCTTTTTTGCAGCCGTGTCGTGCTGTCTACCTCACTTAAACCCAAACAAAAATGCGGCTACGTTTTCAATGATTAGATAAGAAACTAACCCTGATTAATGATGGAGGCTTTGTGCTTGTTAGCGAATGTCTCGTTAGAAAGAAGACTGTGAATCAGGAACATTGCTTTGGCGACAGTAGTAGTAGAGGACAGCAGCTTTATCGTGTTGTGGACCAGTTTTATAAGCCGCAATTCTGATATCACCCTGAATATTGAATCAGTCAGTATTCAAATTTTCAATCAGCCCCCTGCAGTACAGAAGAAAATTTCCACCTGGATTCTACGCCCCGCTCTCCTACTTTGCATTAGTCAGTTTGTTGGAATGATAGTCAAGTGTTAACGTGGCGATCATAAGACTAAGAACAATTCCTTAGTAGGAACTAAAACAATTCCTTAGTAACAGTAAGCGTGTACCGGTGTCCGGTGTTAGAAAACGTTTACAGCAGAACCTTGAAGATAGTGGAGATTGCACTTATTACCAGAACTGGTGCTTTAAATTCGGTAGACTGCAGTTTAGTAAAATACTCTCGATCTTAATAATTGGTGAACAGTAGACTAGATAATGCAGCTGGCGTCTTGGAGTGCCAGGTAATATGAGGAGTATCAGCTGGTTAGCACTCAGCGTACTGCCTTGGCTGACGCGGTGAAAGTGAAATAAGCTTAAATGAGAGCACGGGTGAAAGTGAAAATTACTGGTCTACGGGAAGGTGAGAGTGAAAGTGAAACTAACTTGTGTAGAGGAGAGTAAGAGTGAAAGTGAAACTAACGTTGTGTAGAGGAGAGTAAGAGTGAAAGTGAAACTAACTTAGTGTAGAGGAGAGTAAGAGTGAAAGTAGAAACTAACTTGTGTAGAGG
>JH152938.1:181525-194948 GCA_000226015.1 Mnemiopsis leidyi | reverse complement strand
CTGCGCCACGAGCATGGTGCAAAAGGTCAGCTTTTTTTTCGAGTAAAATTTTTCAAAAAAATTTTTTTTTGAAAAAAATATCAGTATTTTATTTTTAAAATATATGACCTGCTACGCCACCGTACAGATAATTTTCAAGGCTAAATTCATGTTTAATTAGATTGTAGATTGTAAAAGTTTAGTTT
The DNA here is from genome assembly GCA_000226015.1 of Mnemiopsis leidyi. Lineage (NCBI taxonomy): Eukaryota > Metazoa > Ctenophora > Tentaculata > Lobata > Bolinopsidae > Mnemiopsis > Mnemiopsis leidyi. The sequence goes on along the minus strand of JH152938.1, from coordinate 194,763 downwards.
GGTTGAAAAGGCTTTGGCACTTTTTCGTATTCTTATTCCTTTCTCATTGGATCAGTGATATACCGTTTCACATTTCTTAACGGGCGATGCGCGTCTAGAATTTCTTTGAAATGCGCGCATGGCGCAATAGCGCGTGATGGCCGCGACAGTAGGTTATCAACCTACAACACATTTCTGTAGACAATTTTGTTTTGGACATTCTAATGATATAGATAGAATTTTACTCATCAAGGATTTTTTGAGATGTTTTGGCAACATGGCAATTCAAGAGCGGATTGCTCCTGGAATGCAGCTGACAGCATTTCAAGGTCAGAGTTTTTAACCCGGAAGTAATTTGCCTGGGGACCTCAGTCCTAGTCTATGTTGCTTAAGAGAGCACCGCGCAACGCCTTGTTAAACATTGTTTGACTTTGCCCGACCACCGACCCTCGTTCGAAGCTGAAGCGAATAAAGAAAAAAATGACGGGAGGGTGAGCGCTGCTGTACAATGTCAAACGTTGCTTGTCCTGCTGCCACGAAGCGGCAGCCCCCTTACCTGGGGACCTCAGGCTAATTGTTGCTTTGCAACAATTAGCCTGAACGGAGGGAAACGTAGAGAGAGCCGCGCATCGCCCGGTAACAGCCCCCGCGCGCGGTGCGACAGCAAAGCTGCCGCCCAATTGGAAATTTTATTTCAAAATTGAAAATGGGCCGCAACTCAAGGCAAGCAACGCCCGGTGAGTTGTTAACTGCAGGCGATCTATCCGAATTTCTAGTGCCGCGCGTGCCGCGCGTGCTCATGCTTGTACAGCAGCGTGCAGCCTGTTGTCATTTTATTTTATCCTATACTTGCTTTGACTGAGGGTCAGACAACACGCGCGTGCAGCTCAGGTACGAGCTTAACTGATTAAGCAATGAAGTCTATTGCATGTTGTTAAATACATATTTCACTGTGCGAGCTTAGCTCGAAATAATTTAGGACGCCCTGAATGGCCATGGCTCGCTCTGCGCGCGCGCGCACCTGTCCAAATTTCCACTAAGCTCGCACAAAAATTAGTAGGTCGATAACCGAGTGTTGCGGCGGCAATCGCGCGCTCTCACGCATTTTTGGTCATTTCGAAAAATTCTAGAAGCGTATCGCCTTGCCAGACGACCTCAGATCGGAGGGAAACGAAGAGAGAGCCGCGCAGCGCCCGTTAACCCCTACACTCCCGAAAATGAATCTACAAATTAACCCCCTAAATCAACTTGTATTGGTCCAAGTAAGAAAAGTCTAAAAGGTTCTTAATTTCGTCCCAATGCTTTTGGTCTTCGAAATTGGAAATATCGCAAGGTCGATATGTCGACCTCGGGGATTTAACAAGACAATTTATCTATCTTCAAAATTTGGAAAATTGCTTTTTCATTAAAGTTTTTAGCCCCCATATGACACAACCTTCAATCTTATTACAATTGAGAAGAATAATTCTAGTTTTAGTGTCTCAATTATACAGAGGAGGTCAGTTATACTAAAAAGGTCGATTTATCGACCTTGGGAGTTTCACTAGGTGGAATAACAAAGTTGGTCATATCAGCCAATTTGCCTGTGAAATAAATAGAATTAACTTCTTATTGGACTAAGAAGTCAACGTGAAAGCTCTCTAACTGCTGTGTCTTGCTATTCTCACTTTCTTACAACTGTATCTTGATATTTTTCATTCCAAAATGACAAACAGCCATTGCTTTTGATGTGAGGCTTCCTTTTGCTTCTCACATCCTCGGAAGACACTTAAAAGGATTTAACATCACATTATTCAGCATTTGCCGTCACGGATACGGTTTTAATCACGTTCAGTTGATATATCAAACTCGCTTTGGGGATAACCAGGAGACTAGAAGAAGGCTTGATATGCCAAAAATTATTCAGGACTATTGATGCACGGACTATTGATGCACTATATTATGCACGGTGTAAACTTGTTTTGCATCCACAGTTCCCCAGTTCTAAAAGATCGTTGGCTGGAATCTTTCATAGCGAGGCATTTCTGCAAGTTGGCAAAATGGCAGATTCAGAGTAAGACAAAATATTGGGAGATTAGTTCCGGCCTTGCAAGGCCTGTAAGGGCGATAAAAGGCCCATATCAGGCCAGTAACCTGTAACAGGCCGTTTAATGGCCAAATAGCTGTCCTATATCAGGCCTGTAGTAGGCCTATAGCCAGCCTGATATAGGTCAGCTTGATATAGGCCAGCTACAGGCCTGATGTCAGCCGGCTATCGGCCGTTTATAGGCCGGCAAGATACCCATCTTTGCTGGCGAGAGACCCATTCTAATTACATAGTGACCTTGTTACAAAAATCCAGACAAAGCTTTTTCCAACTTTTTCTTTGCTAATGTAGAGTCACACGGTCTTTCACCTTGTCATGAATAACGCCAGATCAGTATGCTGAGATGTTTAAGCAGGATTATTGAGGGCTGTGACGGGAATATGCACAATAAGGTGTGGTCATTTGGGCACCCTCCCCAGCCCAGGTGGATTGTTAACTGGTCAATATCGGTTCTATACACCTTGAAAAGCAATTCTCATAAGTTTCACACGTGTAACTAACTGGGATATACATGTTTTGCAAGTATCTCGTTATTGCATATTATCTACAGACGGTCGCATTTCCCCAAAATTGTTTTATTTCATTTTACTGCTGTTCTCAAAGTGTAAATCTTGAGACCTTTTAAATAATTGCTTTGACACTACTGGTGAAACACAGTGTATATATTTTGAGTAGATTTACACATTCGTTAGCATGGCTGGCAGCATGGACAGGAGATTTCACGTTCAGTCACTAAAATAAGTTAAGCTAAGGATGTAAGTCTGAGTAATGTACTTATTACTCTTTAGCAGTTCAGTTGTTATTAAGAAAACCTTTAAAGCATTCAGCCAAATGTTCAGTAATCTGAACAATTAACTGGATCAGTTATTTAGAATATTGAAAAACTGTACACCGTAAAAAGCCACACTTTCCCTTGACTATTCATCTGCTTTTACAATTACAGATAAATTAGAACAAATAAAATAGAACAAAGTTTAATATAACCTTTGTTGCACCTATTACCTATATAAAACGCCAATTTTCATAATAATTGTCATAGCTAATTGATATAATCATTCAATACATCATACCTAATAATAAAATACAAATAGGACTGAGAGGAAGTTTGCACAAAGGAGGATCTGCCACACTGCAAGCTCTATCCGGTCATGTAGCAAAAGCCCATTTTAAAAACAAATATTTATGGGAGAAATTGGCTCATCTAAGATTATGTGGACATTTGTAGTTCAAGTCTCAGGATGGATATGTCATGCCGTGAGCTATTGCCATAAAAAAGTGAGTAGGTGCACACGAAGTATGTCATGGGCACAACCTTTTACAATGAGCACAGTCCCTGGTCAAATTTTATATAACAATGTCGCCTCGCCTTACATTTAATCAACTTATCTCTAATCGGCAGCAAAGCCTCTAATTTAGATATAAATAGGGAGCTTATAAGAAGCAATTTGGTTACAAACTGTTAAACTAAATACCTTTAACAGTTTAAGAGAGGCAAGGGGAAGCAATCACTAGACCATATTTTGTCCTCTTTGCATCTCTGTAATTATGTACTTATATGACAGAACAAAATACAACTCATTCTCCCAACATATTCTGCAAAAATTCAGGTACCATGATGGGGGCCTTGTGTTAGAATTTAGGCTCCAGCCTAGGGAAGTGGTCTGACCAGTGACATAAAGTTTAGGGCCTGTCTAATAAGTCACCCCATCTGCAACAAAAGGTTGCTCCTACATGGCACCCCTGTTTCAATGACTTACTGAAAGCAATTCATAAAATAATAGCAGAAAATTGAAATGACAGTTTTCCAGCCACTTCAATTCTGGTGCACGGGTGACACACTGAAAAGAGCCCTGTTTAGAGCAACATTCTTGCTAGTAGCACAGTTAATCTTGCCAATTTTTCCTCTTTTTTTAAAATGACAATTTAGTATCCCCTCATTTTGTCGCAGCCTGGTGAAGCTGGGGCTGCCAGAGAGTAAGATTCTGAGGCACCTTGAGCTTGCCACCTCTTTATATATATTCCTGCATCTCCAATCATTTTTGTATTTTGTTCAACTTCCATTGCATCTATATATATGCATATTTACTCTATGGCCCAATTGCTAGCCTTATGGTATGTCCTTTGTATTAAATTTATTAACTTTCCATTATACTTCTTTGATGGAAGTGTCAAATAAAATCAAATTAAATGAAATACATTCAATTTTGGCATAGTGAAATCGCAGATTTTCTTTTTTCTAACCATGCCAAACCCCATTCAGGAGATGAGCAAAATTAGTGGCCCCTTTGCATCCTTGCGCTACTAAAGTAAAACTTTATTGCAAGATGGATTCTGACTGTGATGAAAGTGTGGGCCCAGAGCTAACTAAAATTGAAACTAAGGTTATTAATTTTGGGCCTTCTTTCAATGTGAATATTTCAGAGAATTTGTAAAATACCTGCATAAAATTTGTACTGCATGCAGCACATTTTGTACCTAAATTAGTGCAACTTTAATTTTTTCAGCTTATCAAAGAAGTGATAGCTGAGCTTTCTGAAAATCCTGGTAGCATATCAAATGCAGACCAACTATTTTCCTTGTTCACACAGTTTCAGGTAAATTTTATTACTTTGATCAGGATTGATGTATTACATTTTTCTCCTCCTTCATTCTTAAACTTCTTTTTCTTGAAAAATAATCCCATTTTATTGTGTAATGTTGCTGCATAATTTAGGTACAACCAGAAAAACAGCTTAAAATGATGTATGCAGTTGCTTTTGAGTTGAGTGAACGTTCAGATAAAACCGATGGGGAAATGTCGGAACATTATCTTCGACTATCGACCCTTGCCACTGTTGCAGTTCAAGAGAAGTTTGGAAGATTTCAAAAGGTATGTAATTTGTATTTTCATGAAAACCTCAAAATAGGTAAAGCACAAATTTTCTTGAATGTAACAACACTAATGATTAATCATGTTTATCTCGACAGGAATCTTCCTCAAGAAGGGGAAGACAAGCCAAAGATAATGCAAAGATAAACATGACCTCATATTTTGACCTTGAGACGACACTCTTAAATGAATCAAGTGATGAGGAATCCTCAAAAAAGAAAAGAAAAAAGGAAGACAAAGTGGTAAATCAATATCCATTTTAGTTAGACATCTCTGTAAAGTGTAAATGTCCTCTATAAAATCCTTTGAAAAGCAAAACTTCAATACTCCACACTGTTGATATAGCATACTGAGTTCTAAAAACGGAAGATGTTTCTGAAAATAACAAAAGATAATGACTAGCTGGATATGTAGAAATAAATTCATGAAAATGTATTTTTTGCTCAGATCTGAGTTTAGAAGTTATCAATCAGGTTTCGATCTTTCATTTGACGATCATCTTATCAGTGGCATTTATAAATCAACGAGAGCTTAACTTTGTACATAAGAAAACAAATAATCTGATCAAACCTTGTTCCTATTGATAAGTGGTTGGCCCTACTTATATAAGATCACTTAATCCTTCTGGAGGTAGACTGACAGTCGGTTACATTGACATACAATGAATGATTTTAATTTTCTAAGTTTGTGTTGTGTAAAATTGAATGGGTTTTGTTCCAGTATCTGTTGATGTTGCAATTAAGGGACAAACTGGACAGTTGACAAGAACAGAACAAACGATAAAACCCCCATACTTCATAACTACCTTGCTGAACGCTGATAGTTGTATCGAATATTTTCATACTTTTGTAGTTAATAGAATCCAAGTAGACTCAACATTTTTAGCATAAGCACTACTGACTGATTGAATTGTTTGTCTATGTTTCAGGAGTGGTCAGATTCTGAACTAAAAGAAACAGAGCCAGCACCAAAACCTTCACCAGAATTTGAATCTGTAAAAGACTCTGATAATGAAACAGACAAGAAGGCTGATCCTCCTGTAACAAAGTAATGAGCAAACCAAATATTAGTTTAAGGTTTAAACCACTTCATATCTATCGTAAAGGGTTAAAAATAGGCTTACTGATTGTCTATCTGAGTGCCTCCCGCCCTGAGAAATTAACTCATATAATTTTCAGAGCTAAGTTTAGTGGTTTACAAGGTTCCAGAGTTAGTCAAAGAAAAAGTTAGTGCGTTGTCGGTAAAACTAATCAATTTTTGCGTGTCGCATCGAGTATTATATTGTGATTTCATTCATAGTAGGTATACCGTATATCATATGCCAATAACAAATACTCTTTAAAAAGACATATTTGATTTTTTGATTACTGGTACAAACCGCGAATTTTATGTTAAACTTTCAGGAATGATAGACCTGGTTTGCATTGATTCAAGTTCGGATGAAGAGGGACAATGTATTTCTAAAACTTCTGCTAAGGATAAACAATCTTCAAGTACTAAAGAAAAGACCAAAGCAACACCAAAGCCACAGCCGAAGCCAGTACAGAAAAACTCCGCGAAATCTGCAACAAAAAGGAAACCTGCTATTCAGTGAGTGACTCAATATACCTTGAGTGATTTGTCTGTATGAGACATGATCGATGTTAATTTCATACAAAAGATAAAACATCCATGAATAAAGTTGTACAGTGATTTTCTTTACACTGATATAAAACAGTGTACATCGCACACCTGCTATAATTTTGAAATACTTCCCAGAACACGACCAAAAGCTCCCCCATCAATTGCAGCTAATGCTGTGAAGAAGATATTGAGTGCCAGTGATAAAACTGTTATCCAAAGGCCTGCTGATCCGCCAAAAAGCGGCAAAATCAACACTCAACACTCTACCATCGTTCAAAAGTCTCCGAGTACACCAAGTACAGAAACATCTGCTGAAATGACCACTGATGTAAACAAATCGTCTAGCGCTTTCAAAGGGAACAAGATTGTCACATCAAAGCCAGTTGGCGTTGTCAAGGCAACGCAGCGTAAGGTACCTCCGGATACTCAGCGATCTACTAAAAACGTGATCAAAAAAGATGAGGTAGGTATACAAACGGCTAAAAATCTTTATATCCATAAATAATTATCATCATCAACTTCATGCAACAAGCCCCATGTGAAATACAAGGTGTTACGTCTTCAGCAAATAGTTAGTCAAATGTTTATCCAAATACAGAATCCGAACTTGACATTGTAATCAATAAATGACAGTCAAATCACGGGGTTATCTTTCTCAGGCCCTGATTTTGAACTTCAAAAAGGGGCACTACCCCACATTCCAGACATCCTACACACACTTGGTGATCTCAAGAAAACCTAACAATGACCTTTACACTGACACTGCACCTCAACTATCCACTATTCTCGCAATGGATGGACAGGTTATTTCAGTCTTCTTAAAGTTGTGCCATTGTTATGTGAACTTAGGCCTTTTATTATCATCTAGATAGAATAAAAGGGTTAAGATTATTATGCGGCACTTTTGATAATTGCATTAGAATCTGGATACCAGTTCAAAGGTTGGAATTAAACTATTGCATAAAGAGGACCTATCCTTATGAGTTACAAGAGGTTCAAGTAATTCTAAAAGTAACCGTATTACAAGGTGGTCCCATCTGTCGACCTCAAGAACTATGTACTGAAACAGTTTGTACACAACGACTCTGGGCAGTATCTTGTCGGGGAAAAGGAAGAAAACTTGTATCTTCTAGTGCCAGGTACGAATTCAGCTACTAGAAAACTTGTATCTTCTAGTGCAAGGAAAAAATTTAGGAACTGGAATTTTATACTTAAGTTTTATCGCATCTAGTATAAGTTAACTGTACGTGTTTTGAACTGTGATGGACTGTAATATTACTTTTGACAATCGTGACACCTCCTACTTCTCACATGACTTGCTGCAATTACGTGAAATGATGTAACATTCGATTTGCTCCTTTAGCAATTACACAAACCTATTACTTTCCCAGGAGTTATAAACAAGAGCAAGGAAAAGACTTGAAGGACTCGCATCGTTATTTATTGCTTGAGTTTTGCCGATGTATTCTATGCGTAATGTGTATCGTTCGATCTACTGTTTTCCGAATGGGTTGCGGTTTCATGTTTTTTTAAATTTCATTCTAGATCATTCAAATCAGATTTTTTCATTTTAATGCTCATTATCCAAGTTGATTAATTGATTTTATTATTATCTATTTTTACAAATTAACCAGTTGATGTTGAATTATTTTATCTTACTTAGTCACAGCATCTGTTTATTACATTTTTTGCTTTGTTTACTACAACCAAAAAAAATAAGTTATAATTTGAATGGTTGGACATGACAAAATTTCATAACAAGAATTGCGGCCGCTTTTATTGTGTCAGGCGATCGCTGAATTTCCTGTATCAATTATCACGCCGTCGCTTATTGTTATTTAAATACGCGAAATAAGGAATCAAAATAGGCACCGACTAACCAGACGTAATCTCGGTTAATTTTCATGGTTCCGGCTTTGCACGTGTAATACAGATGCACGAATTAATGCAGCCGTTCAATGCATGATTTTAAAATTTCATGCTGCATGCGCAAAGTTTGAACGCTATCGTGCGTTCTTTTTATTGTTTTATTCCAAATATCTTGAGTCTGTATGACGTCGTCACAATTATATTGTCAGTGCTACCTTTAAGTTCCCATTATTAGCATAGAATAACTAAGTAAAAAATCGTTTCTATTCAACCACATAGCAGATTTAGAAAATTGAGGTTATAACAAATGACAAGGTGAAATACCAGTAGGATATGTTGGAAGAAAGCCAGGAAGCAGAATCCTGGCTAACAGAGCCAAGAACTGTCATTAACAACACTTACCGAGCACACTGTAATAACCCTGACAGGTCGGTTATCCTGTTTGATTGGAGTGTAGTTTTAGAATGTCAACGATAGCAAAACTATCATCATTCATTGTTGATTCGAACAATTATGGAATAATCTTGATTACTGTAGCTGTTAGTGGTGGATGAATCACTTCGCATAGTAGCACTTTTATTATCTGAATTGTCTCCCAGTGACTGGGAGAAGGAAATAGAAGAGAAATTCTCGGTGCTGATATCGAACAGACGGGATACTATCCCTTGGTTATCTAGTGACTCCCAATCCGGTAGTCTTGTCAGGCATTACGTCATGGTACAGGATATCCTGGATCAGGAGTTTTACACCAAACAGTTTGTCGCAAGGTAAGTTTACAAAGTCCTATATTTCACTTCAATAAAACATTGGGGATATATTCGGACGTTATATTGATTTGGTGGTTTGGTACGAGAGTAGTACTGCGTTTTGATGAAATATTTCTTAGAAATAAAGAAGATGAGATATTCAATGGTACTGGAAAATATTCTGACATTCTGGATATTCAGCAGGTTCTTTTATGATGAAAATCATGCCACACTTTCATTTCCTCAATTAGATTTTTGGCAAACTCTGCACTTCTCTTTATTCAAAATTGTATCGGAGGACGGAGATCTTATATAAGTGACGTTTATTGGCTATCAAAGTTTATTCTGCGTTAATGCTGCATAAAACTTGTCTAATATTAGATTTGGAATCTCCAGGGATACGAGGTAGATTGGGAGGACAACAGAACGCTGAAGAGAGACACCCGACTTGTGTACTACTGTGTTCCTGTCCCTGGTAGAAACACCTGGACTCGTCCCTCCTCACGTGACGTCGTCATGACAACGTCACCTGATGTCATGACAACCTCACGTGACGTCACGACGCAGAATAACGTGGTTGAGGTGAGTTGTGGGAAGAAACGTGGTGCTGAAGATCCTGATGAGATGGACACGGACGAGGACGAGAGTAAAAAAGTGAAGAGTGGTGAAAATGTTGAGAGTTCTCAGAAAGAGGAGGATTCGTCTTCTTTTCAAGGTGGAATTTGTTTGATTGTTTAAGTTGTTTAATTTACTTTATTAGATCGTGTTTGTAACCGATGAATTCTATGTTTTTCTCCATTCCTGTCTTAGAATTTAAACCGATAGATATTATGTAGATGATAATTTATCATTTGTGAATGATTAAGTACATTATGTTCGACATGCACTTTCTGAAATTTTACACAATCTGTAGGTTTGAACATGGTGTTGCCGACTGATTCTGGTGTGTGTTGTATTCCACTTATCTACACTCAAGATACATCACCCTTCAAGATAAACGATGTTATTGAGATAACAGGTACTTTTATTTTGTAATGCTAACGTGTTTTTGTCATGCTAACGTGTTTTTGTCATGCTAACGTGTTTTTGTCATGTTCACGTGTTTTTGTCATGTCCAGGTTTTTGTCATGTTCACGCGTTTTTGTCCTGTTCAGGTTTTTTGTCATGTTCACGTGTTTTTACTAACACTGAAGTGAAAACCGCAACAACCCAGGTATACTAGAACGTCTAGAAATCGACACGAGCTCAGTAGAAATGGACGAAGAGGAGAGCGCTAGATTTCCTCCCAGTTCCATAGTACCACGTGTTCACTGTCTAGACGTGAAACTCCGGTCTCACATCAACCCTCTCTTGTCATGTGATCCGGTAGATTTTCAAGAGAGGGAAGTTACTGAGGTGCTATCTTCTGCTTTATCTGTCAGGTAATCGTGAAAATATGTGATAATTACAATTGGTTACTAGAACTCATTTTCTTGTCTTTACAATAGTCTACACTCTATGTAAGTTTAAAGTTTCCAAAAATTTTTTCAGCATAGTGAATATACTATTTAACACTTTCTATCAATTCAACTAAACTAAAGATAAACAATCCCCAGATCAGAGTTAGTTGCCATGCTAAGAAAGTGTACTGCTGGAGACCCCATAGCTGCTGAGTATCTTCTCTTACATCTCCTCTCACATGTCTACGGTAGAAGGGATGAAGTCATGACATTAGGTGAGACTTTAACATTCCTACTCTTGTTTATACCTCTTTTCTTGATTCTTACTACAAGTCATGACACTAGGTGAGACTTTAACATTCCTGCTCTTGTTTATACCACATTCCTTGATTCTTACTACCATCATTATTTACTTGCGCGTGCGAGAGTAAATTCAAGTAAAAACTTTGAAAATAACCACACATCCCGTCAGGAAAGTTTGCTGTGAACATGACGAAATGTCCGCCAAAAGAGACAAAGTTTGTGGAATGTCTGTCCACGCTTTTTAGTAGTATTTCAGAGAAAAGTTTTGTGTTTCCTCTGACTATCACCAACTTCAATATTTCTACTATGCTTCCCAAGAAAGACTACAAAGCCAACAGGTAATGTTTTAGATGATGTTTACGGTTTCGTGCTATGATATTTATTTGACAAAAAACAATAATTATTCCGTCAACGAAAATAATACTCTTGCTGCGTGGTTGCTCACCAAACCTCTAGTCACGTGATGAAAAAAATCTTCCAGGTTGCGGTCAGGTCTCCTGCAGCTACCCAAAGGAATGCAGATAATTCTAGACGAGACTGTTCTGGAACCCGGCCAACTAAAGCCTAACGGAGTCGAGAACTTGAAGTGTCTTGGTAACCTCATTTCTTGGCAGAAACTCGCCTACGACTTTGGGTTCAGCTACAACATCGAGTTTGAATGTGACGCTAAAGTTCTTATTTTGGGAGAGGCAAGTAGTCCAATATCTGGAAAACTAATCCCTATCTAATTATCGTTAATTGTGATTTATCAAGAAAATAGAAATATCGAACAGCACGTTGTGCACATGAGCTTCTGAATCTTGTGTAACCGTCATTACTGTACGACAATGTGTAAGGTCGTCATTACTGTACGACAATGGAGTATTCTAAAACAGAGAAAGTCGCTGTGCTTCAGAGTTCATGTTTTTCTTCCCAGAGAAAGTCGCTGTGCTTCAGAGTTAATGTTTTTTTCAGGGAAAGTCACTGTTGCCCAGTGACGTGGTGGTTCCACTAAAGCCTATGGAGGATAACACCGACTATCAGCAGATAATATCCGAGATACATTCCAATCAGGATATGTTGAACCGTTTTAGAAAATATCTCACAGTTCTCCGCCACATACAGGTAGAAAACAGTGTTATCTAGCTTCTGATAAGTGATTGGTTAAAGTTTGTGACCCTTTCCACAAAATACCTTTCTCTATCTTTCTAAGAAATAACCTTCCCAAAATTGCGGTTTTGTTATTTCGTCAGTGTCTGTTATTTCTCCTTGATCACTATTTTCTTCTTCCAAATCTTCCTCTTAATATTCATATCACAGTACGACGAAGTAAGTGATGAGTTACAGAAGAAGATCGAGCAAGACTTTGTTGCTGAGAGGAAATCAAACCCAAAAGATGTAACGGGAGACACGCTTCACCGCTCGCTGGTCATCGCGCGTCTTTACGCGCTGAGTAGGGGACACACGCAGTTGGAGGAGGAGGACTGGAACAGTGCCAAGTCTCTGGAGAGAGACAGACTTAGCAGGATTGCTTCTTCTTGACGTGATTTAACGTTATTTTGTTACGTTACTTCAGGGACATTTTTAGGAAACTTTTTATCAACTCTGTGGCTAATCCTGACATTTGAGATAACGTGAAGTTTCTAGATTAGTTTCTAGATAATTCACTAACAGTTTTTAATCATAGTTTTTAATCATAATTATTTTACCAGCTTGAGTCGGCTTGATGCTGCCTTTTTATCATTTTGACCCTTTTTATTTATTTCAAAATTTATATTTGATTTAGATTATTTGAACATTTTTATTATGGCCTATTTGGTATTCATATCTAGACCTTTATGTTTATTTTTCAGAATTTAGATCAAAGATAAATTAACATTCTTCAGTAATAAAGTTATGAAGCCTATCATCGAGTGCTGGATAAATCTTAACCGCGAATAGTTATTTAACTGTTGATTAACCTGCAACTCCATATTAAGGACTATGGTATGAAAGAGGATTGTTTGGAATGTAAGATAACAAGAAGAACATTATTTACTGGCCTGGCTACATACTGTTTCTACAACTCTACCTTAATTCCAAAGTTCTCTTCGTCAACTCGCATCACGACATCACACAAGTTCCTTTACTTGACAGTAGGTTTGTGTATACTATAAAACATTAGAAATAAACGTTTATCTAGTAAACAGTAGGTTTGTGTATACTATAAAACATTAGAAATAAACGTTTATCTAGTAAACAGTAGGTTTGTGTATACTATAAAACATTAGAAATAAACGTTTATCTAGTAATCAGTAGGTTTGTGTATACTATAAAACATTAGAAATAAACGTTTATCTGATAAA
>JH152938.1:159622-175325 GCA_000226015.1 Mnemiopsis leidyi | reverse complement strand
ATTTACGCCTCCCACGCGGCAGACCGGGGTTCGATCCCCGGCTGTGGCAAGTCGGCCAGCCACCAGACTGCGTCTGGTATAGCTTGGGCTGGAAATGCACACTCTCTGGCTCGTAAGATTAACCCCCCTACACTCTACAGCTAGTTTAGTGCCTTGGTACGGAGTAGCTCATGGTTACAGAAAAGGAGAGGAGCACCTCAGGCTATCCCGTCTAAGGGAGGGACCTCAATTTGCATTTTCTTTGCATTGCAATGCAGTGAAATATCCTAAACTTATGCGATAGTAATCGATGAAGCTTACCTCTCAACACTGCCTCGCCGATCCAACAGGTCGTGACAATCAGCCAGACCCTTCCAGGGCTTTTCATTTGCTTTTTTTCCAAATTCAGAACTAGAAGTATATCTATATATTAGATTGGAGTTAGTATGTGGTATCACAGTTTCTTCGTTCTTGGATTCTTGCTTCAAATCGTTTTTTAACGCTACATCATACAATAACAGATGTTTGAATTAGAAATAGAATCAAATTTTACAGAGCAGTACAATGTCATCATATTATATGAATATATATCTATATACGAGTTCAGCCTCTAGGTTGCTCTAAAGTATGTAACTAGAAAGATATAGATCTTTTTAAACAGCTAACCTCTAGGTTGCTCTAAAGGATATAAATAGATAGATATAGATCTTTTAGCAGCTAACCCAACTATGGATAATCATTAGATAACAGCCTAGCCTAAAATAAAAGAAATATCACACCAAATTTAAACTGCTAAATCGTAGCTGAGTGAACTCTATGACGTTGAAACTTTAACTGTAGATATAGGGGGTACTCTGCCAGAGATGGAAGAAAACTGTAGGAAACTGGAAGCAAAACTGTAGGAAAAAGTTATCAGACACTTCATCGCTTAGTACTCCGTATCACGTTGTATCTACAAGATAATGCTACAGTATTTACAAATAAAAATTCATCAATATCTCTCGACCTTGATTATACCGCTGAACTTAACTCAAATTGACCGAATCGTGTAATCATTGAGAGAATAGTGTATGGAAGACTGGGAAAAATCTGTGTAATTTTACGTCCCCTCTTTCACGTCTCTACCACCACTGCAAAAAAGTTGTATGGTGGTAGGATTCCTACTTTAATTAAAAATCGTTCTAACCAAAATTTTTCTGACAAACAAAATTCAAAATCAATATCTTTGCGATTTTGAATTTTTCGGTTAATACTATTGCTTTTATCTAGAATTGGACGTTATTTTGCGGTTCAGAAGTAATTTTTCCGTCTTGAAAAAGAGAAACTGAATATTACTAACTAATGCGATTTTTCTGTCAGAAACTGTTGTTTTGTTAAGAAAATAATGTTTGGGTTATAAACTAATGTTTCAGTCGATGTGATTTTTCGATGTGATTTTTCAGCTAAAAAATGATCTTTCGGTTAGGATGGATGGCCGCAGAAAAATCGCCTCCAACCGAAATTTATGAAATTGTCCTACCAGTCAAAAAAAACTTTTTTGCACCTATGGGCTATGGTCTCTATTCCCCTGGATGCTCACACAATCACGTAGGACACCAATAGGAAGAATCGACTAGAAAAGTTACAAATCGGTACAAAATATCGTCTCTTAAAAGCTAAGACGTTATCATCCAATGAGTTTGGACTTAGAATAATTTAGTTTTATTCCCAGCAATCTCGGAGCTATACGATTTCCTTATGGAGATTTCCCCTTTGTTAGAGCATCATATTGTTCTTGTGTCTATTGTTAATGCTGATTAGTGAGCAGTTATGGTCAGCGAGACAGGGATTTGTAACTGGGGTGGCGACAGAGGGGTGGGTTACATAATAAATGGTACTGAATTATAATGGGCAGCATCAGGATCAACGGTATGCGGCGTTATGGTGACTATATATTTGTAATTTGGTGCAGGCTTCATTTGCATTATTGAAAGTAATAGACTTGGGAGTTGTTGTTTCAGCTCACTTATCCTGGACGCAACGATACATAACTTCCATGATTATTTAACTTGTCCCTAGGAGCGTTACAAAGAATGTTACAAAGTTACAAGCAGGGTCGTATCCAGCCATTTTGACTTGGGAGGGACAACTGGCCGCGCAAAGCAAGGCTGCTCACCCTCCTGCGGCGCACTTCACACACTTTGCACGTGGTCTACATCAATGTATTAATGTATACATTGTCAAGTATGCATCTAACCATTCCTATGCCGTGCATAGTTCTACCTTATTAACCGGTGATGATCATTTTGTTGTTCCAACAAGTGAAAATCGTATTTATAAGTACGATTTTCACTTGTATGGTGCGTGAAATTGCTCTAGACAAATATTGCACTGAGCAGTTTCATTTTGAATATCAACAACAGACTATAGAGAGGTTGATTTGGCAACATGGATCTTCATCTTTTTAACGAGCTCTTTTGTCATCGGACATACCTCAATAAATGTATTTAGTTTGTAGTGTTGAAATAGTTTTTTTTTGTTGAAAATCGGCTTTTTTATATTGTTTTGGAAAACAAATTCAGAGAGATTTATAGAAGGTTTTATTTGTGACCGTAATTATTTGAGAAGTTTTCACGATGAATCTGAATTCAAGTGTTGTCATTACATGAAAAAGCATGAAAATATTCTCTGACTTTTCTAGGGATAGCACTCTGTGATTGACGGCCAGGGCAACAGAACTGCATATTCACAGCTGGAACCTTTAGGGCAGTGCACAAGCCAGTAGCATGTACTGTTCTGCAGCGGGGTTTCATAGTTTATATGTCTGTTTAGTAGAATTATATCGAATTATTGATAAAGTATCTCAGTGACATATTTTATTTAACCTTAAATCAAAATATACTGCTGGCCTGAAAACAATTCCCTTACGAAAATTGAATACAAAGTGCTACCCCTATACTAGATACATTCATAGTTCTTGAACCATTTACGAAATTTTATAATTATTTATCATATTGATTGATTACACTGCCAATAAGATAAAAATATTTGTTTTTAAAAAAGCGTCCATGGTAATGTTAGATTGGGGGGATCTGGTGGCTCCCCCGTAGCGTCCACCCCTTTTTGAAAAGCTTCGCCCTAGCGTCCTCTGCCGTACTGTCCAGAATTGGAAAATGACTACATCCTGATGACAGAATTAGCTCATGAAATTGCATTATGTTCACTATTTAAGTTTCATATCTTTTCAACCACGTTAAAAACAAGACACGAGAAAATCAGTTATACAGAAATAAACAACGACAAATAAAGAAAATAAGCCTTTTACGCGGTTTCTTCATAAAAAACAACATATTCGTGATTAATTTTATCACCTAGATAATAATTTTCTGCCCATTCTTTTCGTTTCTCTTCAGAATTAATCCAACCCAACCAAGAGAGTGGAAAAAGAACATTATGATAATACTGTGACACTGTTCTTCTATTTATAAAGCACAAGTGTATCTTGTTCACACTAACTTCATCATGAAAATGTACCATTTCATTCTTGTAATCTTCCTCTTCAGTACAAAGTTTCACTTTCCACAAGGCAGTTTCACTAGGGACTGTCTTGAGGATAAATCCACAGTCACTTAGCAGATTACATTTAGGTGTTGCAGGATGTTTGAAGTGGAACACTAATTTTATTTCTGTTGATGAACTGGGAAATGGCTCCCTATAATCATTAACGCAATTTATAATGTGAACCAGTGGACTATCACCAATCAGATGGGAAAAATAAAAGTAACTCTCTTCAGTGTAATACCTTGACTTCAAGCCATCGCACCCATGATATTTATAGTGACTAAATTTTCCATGCCACCATCTATAGTCAACTAGTTGTTGAGGTAAGAGTGACCAACCACGTTCTTTAGCCATCAATTTCAACCTGTCGCACAATTTACAGTGTACATCATCGGTTAACTTAGGAATATTGTACTGTCTCCAAGTAGCCACAGCTTCCACTGCCATCAACAAACTAGTACATTTTTCTGAGATAGAGAGCCAATTAAGCAATTCTTCGAGCGTCTTTGTTAAATCCAAGTCATGGCATGGTAAAACGTTATTCTCAGAGCAGAAATTCTTATTTAACGTATGGGTAGGTGCTACATTAAGGGCACTCATGCTTTCTTCGCACGATTTTCTGTAAAGATCGAAGGCCCATCTCATATGTTTATTAGGAAGGGATCTTAGAAGAACAAACAGTTCGTCAAAGAGGTTTTTGTCGAATTGCTTACAAAGATGAAGGTTGGTGTTCTCTAGCAGATACTTATATGACATTGGAAGACATGGACCCTTAACTCTGTAGAGCTTTAAAAGTTGGTTTACTACAGTGGGTACAACACACTGAAATTCATTTCCTGCAAGTGCCAATACCATGTTAAGCTTATCGGTTGATAAACTGCCTATTTCCTCAAGATACCTCTCGATAAACTGCTTTCTGTATCCTATATCTTTTACTTTTTTGTTTATTACAATAATGTAATCAGCTAATTTCAGGGTTCGCAAAACAAAACCTGCTTCTTCAAATAAAAAGAGCAATTCCTCGTAGGATGGTTGTTTGATTGCGGCAACAAGTTCATTAAAATACACAGCACACTTTTTAGCAAGCCACGTCATATCAAACACAAATGCCATTTTGTTGACATCCCTGAATACCTCTCTGTTGATACCGTCCGCTGTTCCCGAGTAGGCAGCATCAACAAACACTTC
The DNA here is from genome assembly GCA_000226015.1 of Mnemiopsis leidyi. NCBI lineage: Eukaryota > Metazoa > Ctenophora > Tentaculata > Lobata > Bolinopsidae > Mnemiopsis > Mnemiopsis leidyi. The sequence goes on along the minus strand of JH152938.1, from coordinate 170,618 downwards.
AACAGCAGCTTTACTGAACTCCAACATGTCCACACTGGTCATATGAAGAGTTGTGGTCATTAGATCAATAACCGGACTATTGAATGACATGATCACAGAGCTAGCGTACACTGTTTCTCTATTACTAGTGTTTATCTTCAGTGTGTTATGTGTAGGAGATTCTCTGAGGTTAAGTCCAAAATCCATCGGTACTTTCACTTTGGCTGCCATAACGCTACTGCAGTAAAATATTTGTAACGAAATATTGTGACTGTAAGAGTTCGAATTTCTCTTATCAATAGAATTTTCCTTCGGTTCAAATAATGAAATGGATGCAGATCAGCTAAGCTACTATATTTGAACGACTAGGAAACTGCCAATCTACTGTGGCGAGGCGTAAAAACTCTTCCTCTCTACTCGGTAATTAGCAGAGGTTTTGATCACTGGCTTCTTTCGAAAACAATTAAGTGTAAAATTATTCCTCGATTTTGGATTCAATTCTCGCCATAGAACCAGGAGCACAAAGTAATATTACTGGTTAGAGCTAACTGTGAACAACATATGACGTTTAAATCGGACCGATTGCGTGGCGACATAAAAAAGTGTGTCTTAATTGCGCAATGGGTCCTGTAAAACGTCATATGTTGTTCACACTTAACGGAGATAAATAAAACTGAGAGAGATTTAAAGCGCTTAACTGTGAAACGTCATATGTCAGATTTCAATGCGAGGCCTTAAATTAAATTTTCCGAATGTGACGCTCACGTGGCTCAAGACAACTGCCAGTGCCATCCACACATTTGGCAGTAAAAGTTGAAAGTTTCGAACAAAAATGGTATGGAAAATCGGCAATCGCCTGCAGATAAGGTTAACTCGACACGCGTCGTATGTCCTGTGACTTGTAAGAAACAATGACTCGACACATACAGCATATTTTATGGCTGAAGTTGACACTGAAAAGTTAAAGAAAGAGATTGCCGATCTTCTAGTCCAAGTACACGATGTGCAAAAAAAGTCCTCTCACATTTGCGGAAAGTTTGATTTGGACGTTGGAATAAACAACCACTATCCAAATACCAATTAGTTAATCGGCACTTTGCCTATGAATCGCCTTTGATAGTTGGGATTTAATTTGGGTACTAACTTAAGTTTCAAATCCTATTTGAGCTTTAAGGCGATTAATTAAATTTTTAACATTTATTTATTTATTTACAAGGGGATTGGAGAAAGACGAAAAGGATCATAATTAGTTATATCTATTAAGACAGATCATTTAGTTGCTGGCGTGATTTACCAGGACCTTGTTTAGTTATCTCTAAAGACAAATCAATCGATTTTTCCTTTGAATAATGGTATTATATTTCATGTCTTAATTTCAATTGTTTATCAATCACAAATGAAAATTGTTTTCCAAAAAATAAAATACAAAAAAAGCGAAACCAACACAAAGTTTATCTTACAGCTCCCAAAAACTCGTATTTTAAAATATTAAACTGTTCACATACAAGAGAGACATTATTAAACTTAAATAAAGTTCTAAAATCGAGGCATGAGCCACCCTATTTGGCCTTGTCAGACGTTGCATAGCCCTTCTACTGCAAATCAGCTCAGTATGAGACAAAGTTTGCCGCAACACTGAAAAGTGATTAAAAACAAAACAAAAAGTTCAAACAAAAACATTACATTATTACTGTAAGGCTCAAGTGTATGTTGTCTACCCTAACTAAATCATCCCATCCTTGTGATCTTTCACCTCGGTGGAGAGTTTTTCTGTCCACAATGCATTTTTACTAGGGACTGTCTTAAGGGGAAATTGCCAAAAGTTGTCCAGTGAATTAGACTGTACAATAACTTCATGTACTCCAGTGGGCATCCAATGCACGCTCAAATAGTGGTTTTGGAGCATTCCCTTTTTAGCACGGTATTTTCCAGACTTTATAAGGGGCCACGTGATCATTTTTCGGCACCGAAACTATCAAATTCTGATTCCTCGTCAAATTTTACGTCGAAATACTGGTCTTACTTTTCTTTTAATTTTAACATAGCCTAAGCCACAGAATTCGATAAAATCTACTATACCTGAGATTTTCATGACTCTATCTCTTTCCGTTTGGACTCCAATTCGTCCCCCGATTTGGAGACTTTTGTGGGCCTTTTTAAGGGCCTTTAAGGCCTTAAAGGGCCCTTAAAGGGGTCGAAGCTAATTTTAACATAGCCTAAGTCAAGGAACGTGGTGAAATCTACCTTATCCGAAATTTTCAAGTCTCTTTCTCTTACCGTTTGGGCTCCCCTGTATGCAAAAAAGCGTCTTCGGAGGAGGGGGGTGGGGTCGTATACCACACTTATTAGGATTTTCATACCAGGGGGTGGCAAATATTTTCTGTAACCCGGGCTAAAAATGGACGAGAAATCGATTGAAAATAGTCTCGAGGTTAAGTGTCTTTTCTGGGGTTGTTTGCCACCACCCTATCAGGTGGAAATTTTCAACTTTGAGCTAGGAAAAAAGTAGGACCAGTATTTTGACGTAAAATTTGACAAGGAATCCGAATTTGATAGTTCAAATACGAGAAATCATCACGTGGTCCCTTAAGTGACCCCTTATACGGCCCCATCATGGAAATTTTCAATTTTGAGCTAGAAGAAAAGTTAGACCAGCATTTGGACGTGAAATGACAAGAGATCTTCCAACCACGTGTATTTTCTGGCTGGAGAGACGCTAAACGTTTTGATTTTTCAATGGCTTACATCTATACTCGTTTAAGTGAACTTTTTCGTCTTGAGCTTAAAAGCTGTTACTTTTGATGACATGATAATGAAAAACTATTGACTTTCGAAATTCAGAAAAAATGATTGCTTTACTTGGCCTAGACAACTATCGTTTCTAAAATGTTGATTCTCTCTTTGATTCTGTACTGTACCGACTTTGAGATTTTTGTATTTTTAACACAGTGTGTCCCTCTACCTAAGTACCATTAAAATTCGCCGCTTCAAATGGAGACGGTTAATAAAGGAAGTTTAAAGTGGAGGTTGCTAATTCAGAGAGTTTGCTAGAAAATATATTGACTCACAAATTGAAGTGACTCTCAAAATAACCCGAGCGCAGTGTATAACTAGTTAACTTTACAGTGTATAGTTTCAATTACTTTCAGTAGGAAAAATGTAAAGTTTCTAATTCCCTGCCTCCCACTTTCAGACTACTTTTAAAGACGTGGGAGGACAACACGAAGCTAAAGTGGAGTTAGCTGAGATAGTAGACTTCCTCAAAGATAGAAAGAAGTATACGGACTTAGGTGCTAAAATTCCTTCTGGAGCTCTACTAAGTGGCCCTCCTGGTTTGTGATAATCTAAATGTAATTAATGAGATTCTTTCAGTTTTTATCATTAATTTATCTTTGTTCGATCTGATTTCAGTAGATTTATTTAACCTTATACATAGGATAGTTTATCCTTGTTTTGTCGGATCTAGCTCCTTCTAAGTTTTGTGCAAATAAACCTAGAAAACTTTTATATTTCTTTACTTTTCTTTATTTGAAGTAGTAATAAAAGTTAAAAAGAGTTCAAATGGAGTAAACTAAACTAATGTGAAATTGTTGAAGTTTAGAAGCTCATTTACCTTTAGGGAACGGGAAGACGTTGCTTGCGCGAGCAATAGCTGGGGAAGCATCTGTCCCTTTTATCCACACTGCTGGATCCAACTTTATCGACAGAATCGGCGGACTTGGTCCTAAACGTATCCGCCAAATCTTCAAGGTATGTGGTTATCAGTCAGTTTATTTCTTATAATCTCATCAGGTTATGTCTATCTTAGATTATGACTATTATGTGAGCGTCTTACTTGTATCACAACAGAAACGATAATCCATTGAAACAAAGACAAATTTCAGTTGAGTAGAGAACACGCGCCATGTATACTATTCATAGACGAGATAGACGCGCTCGCGTCAGGGAGAAACGGGAACAACACATACAAGGGCTTTGGCCAGGGGGGAGAAGACTATGAGAAAACTGCAACAATCAATCAGGTATGCAGACCCAGTGTTTTAGGAATGTAGGGCCCAAATACTGGAATTAATACCGAATAGTGGCTAAATAACCAGCCAACAGTAGTAGTAAGAATCTTTAAAAGTACAAAATATCTCTTTACAAGAGCATCCTAGGTACTTTATAGATATCAGAACACGAAAAAAGATAAAAAAGCATTTTCTATTCATCTTCTAACTTTTTCCATTCAATCCTATCTAAGGCCAAATAGTGCAGTTAAAGTGAAACTTAAGTTTGTAGGTCCGCATTACATAATCTCATGTTGCTAATTTTGTTACAGAATCTGTAATATCTGTACATTTCTAGACCGATGTGCCAAGGTGTTAACAAGTTTTGTACATTTACACGCGTGTGTTATAACAAGTTTACACTTCTATCCCGCCCATTAAAAATGTGTTACAATATTTTATACCCAACTAAAATATGTTACAATGTATAACACCCAGTAAAAATGTGTTACAATAAACAAGATTGACCCTGTAACTTCAGCTGCTGGTAGAAATGGACGGTCTATACAGTAGAGACGAGATATTCGTGATGGGCGCTACAAACAGAGACGACACTCTGGACTCAGCTGTAACCCGGCCAGGGAGACTGGACAGGAAAGTATACATAGACAACCCCACTGAAAGTGAGAGGGAGGAGGTCTTCAAGATTCACATGTCCGCTATTAAAGTTAATGAGGATCTGAGGAGGGATTACGCTGCTAGATTAGCTGCGTGTACCCCAGGTTTATTGTAGTTTGTTTTCTTCTTAATTACCTGCTTGTGGGACTCTGTGTGTGTGGCTTGCCACACACTATATTATCCTGTTTTTGTAACCCGATTTTATACAGATAGAAGCATGTAGATCCGATATGTTCTGTACATTACATTGTTATTCTGTAAAATTTTAGAAAATTCCTTTTTAAAATCTCCTTTTCATTGCTTGTAAAACCAAGTATGTAATATTTCAAGACATTGTACCAACATGAATATGTTACACTAACTGTTTGTAGGATACAGCGGTGCTGACATAGCTAACATCTGTAACGAAGCAGCAATACAAGCAGCAAGAACCGTTAGTTCCTCAGTACAAGAGAAGGACTTTGAAGCTGCTCTTGAGCGTATAACTGCAGGTTGGGAATTAATGAGTTTTTTTCTGACATCCACTGTATTGTTTGTTTTTCTTACTATCGTTTTATTACGTTTTATTACGTGCATATTTTTGTGTCTTCAGACATTTTCTGCCTCGATTATGGATTGATTTCGTAAGAAAATTTAAAACGCCAGTTACTTTCTACATCACTGCATTTTGTTTTTATTGAAATGATAACTTTTTTCTAAGGACTGGAGAAAAAATCGTCGTCTGTATCAGAGGAGGAAGTCAGATTATCTGCTTATTACATCGCTGGACAAACATTCCTCTCTTGGGTTCTTCCTACGTAAGTCACATGGCACAATTCTTGGAGAGAGGGGGTCGACAGCGACCAAAAAGTAGCCCAATACGACCATTCAAATCCGAGAAACTTTCGGACTCTCCAAGAATAAAACGAATCGAAACAACGTTTTATCCTGTACAGGAATTACATGTTATCACTTATCCTGTACTAACGACTAAACTTTTCAGATTGACCCCAGTGTTAAAAGCCTCGATAGTTGCTCGTGTAAATAATCCTCTAGGATTTGTCCAATTTGCTCCCAGAAAAGAACTGCTCGCCACAAAAGATCACTTGTTGGATTTGCTGTGCCGTGGTTTGGCTGGCAAGGCCTCCCAGGTCATATTTTTCGACAAACACACTGACCAAGCCCACAAGGACTTAAAGCGTATAACTGATGTGAGTTTTGAGAAATTTTGGAGGTGTTAGGCATTTTGATCATATTTTGAAGGGCCTTTGTTTTGATCGATATGGTTATAAAACTTTAGCCATTGTGCCGGTCTCTGATAAATACTGTGCATAACGTCGAGCGCGGTATCATTTCATTGTCAATTTAAGCGCACACGTACGAATATTTTGTCACGGTTGCAGAATACTGGGATAAATTTATCATATGGCCTTGGCGCTGTTTTCTAGAATTGAATTAACGCGTACGAATGTTTTCTATGAACGACTTCTGATATTCTCATTCATAACTTTTGCTAGGTCGCCTACGCTATGGTTGCTGATCATGGAATGGGTAAGTCAGCTCCAAATCTGTCTTTTCAAGAAGCAAGATCGCAGCAAAGACGTGTCAACTTGTGGAGCAACCAGCTACAGCATGAGATGGACGAGGAAGTCAGCACCATCGTTCAGGTAATTGCAGACTTAATTTTTTCTTTGTTCAGTCATTGTGATCAGGAAGTGCTCAACTGTAACTGGTGCATGTAGGCTCAGTTGTGAAATTGCTGTTGGACAATTTAAAAAATAATTGAATAACTTATTGGCCCTGTTTGATGAGCTATCATTTCAGGACCAATACGAGAGAGCTATCGCCATCATTAAACTGAACAAAGAGTTGATCGACAAATTGTCGTGTAGGCTCTACGAGAAGAAAACGCTGAATGAGGATGAAGTCTCCACGTTGATTAAAGAGCATGGCCCTGTAGTGGAGCCGTAACGTGGCGTTGAAGTGGAGAATTAGAACTGGGAGAAAAGCCCGTGTACCCTACAGTCGCAAATGTGTGAAAGTTCAGAGAAAAACAGAAACATAGTTATAGGTCATGGAGTATGGACTATGCCCGTCGACCTTCCAGATTTGTTAACACGATTGGAAGTTAATGATTGATAAACTATTAGGAAAACAATGTCCTATTGAGTAGAAATGTCTTGGTTTATTTTTGTGCAGTGTTAACAATTATATGTTTTTTCCTTCTCTCTTGTGGATCGGACTGCAATAACAGGACTGCATTTATACATAACTGAAAAACGAGGAATCCCTGTCCTTTTCAGCGTGTAACAAATTCAAATTCAGAGGTTAAGCTTGGCATAACTGACATTTTTAAAATTTAACATTTCTAACACATACAAGTTAGCATTTCATCAGCTTCAACGTATATTTGTGATTATTGCAGCAAATTTGGTTGATTTTGTTCATGAAATTACCAAATCATCGAATTTTAGACCAGCACACGGAATTACAAGACTATGGATTTATAGTAGAATCAAAACACCAGCACATGCCCAGATATCATAGTAAGTTGAACACCATGACCTCCAACATAAACACGACTCAAGTCAGCAACACCTTTCCAAGCGGTACTCTGATTTCCAGTCCAGGATTCGGCAGGGTATGGCAACATTACACTCCCCACCCCAACCAAATCTACAAAAATTCCCTCGCTCTGCAGCTCCAACACCAATCTTACACTTTCCAGTCCAGACAAGGACATCGTACTTTCCTCAACCTGTTTTTCACAAAATCCACAAGAGACCGCGGTTCTCTGAGAGTCCGACACCATTTCAAGTCGAACCGCTCCGTTGTTGTCTCCTAGCTTGACTTCTAGAACGGGAAACTCTCCCACCAGCATCCCTTCTACCTCGACAACAGTTCCTACACCGTGAGGACCTATCTCGTACCACCGGCCAGGTTGCGGGTCCACCAAGCGTAGCGAGGCAGTCATCCCTAGCTGGGCAAGAACGAGTACCACTAAGTGAAACATGAAGAACTTGAACTCACAACTTGATTGGTTGGTTGGTCGATCTTTTGAAACTTCTATCAGAGGGTATGATTAAATGTTGTATATGGAACATATTGATTAGTAAAACACACAATATCGGCTGGTAAAGAAATAAAATAAATGTTAAAATATTGGACAGCAGTTGTTGCAAACTTCAGACAGCAAATAAAAAGTTTTTCGGTATCAGCTTTGGAAAATGTCTATGTTGCGACTGCGCAAGTACAGCACATGAAAAGTTGCTTGAAAGCCTTCAAAACATATGGGAAAATGTAAAAACTTTAAATAAAACTGAGCGTATATCGGCATTAAAATATCGAGCATTGGTCAATCTGAGATTATTGCTTATAAGGCGCCGCTGATAGACGTGAACAATCGCCCATCTAGATCAAGTCCGCAACTGAAATAAAGAAAAAGTCAAAAAAAAGTAATCAAATAGTTCGAATACGAAGACAAAATGTTATTGTGCTAGGAGAGCTGTCTCACAAGGGACCAGCTGAGGGGCACGTGGAGCGTGGTCCCATAAATATTAATCTTAAAACTTTCACAATATTAAGTTTTAGTCACGCTTTTTCTGACTGCAAAGCTGTCGAGCATTGCCGATACTTTTATTGGCCGTAGGGTGTTGTTCGAGGAGACCGAAAAAATTTCTGGGCCAAGCTGATAAACGATTGCACAATGGCCAGTTGCAGTAGGTGACCAACTTTGTGGAGGAAATAGCCAGAAATCAGAAAAATTACAGCAACTATACACAGTTCAACTAAGATGTGGCAAGACATGATATGTATGTAAAATTTATACAGTCAGCAAAGGAAACTGCTTCAATTATCACTGCACTGGGTCACGAGCCGTATTACGGATATAAACTAAGTGATAATTGAGTATTAACCACAGAATGTTGTGGCCAATGGTAACAGGAATGCTGTTATAGCCTGTCAAGGAAAATTCCTTGTTTGGTCACGCGATAGCCTTCACGCGGTAGGTTTAAATATCTACTCACATCGCATAGATATGAGATATCTACTCAATATTCTAATTTATATTTAAATCACGCCTTTTGTCGAAGCTATATTAGGTAACTGTGACTGATATCGGGATATGTATCCTGAATTCTACAGTGACAAATATGCAACTAAATAAAATCTTACCGTTCATCGGCATTTCATCTATCTGAGTAGAGTAGTACTGCTCAATATCCCTGAGAATTCGAACATCGTCGTTCTTCACGAAGTTGATAGCCACACCCTTTCTGCCGTATCTTCCAGAGCGGCCAATTCTGAGGAAAAATTTGGTAGGTCGATCTTTGTTTATCAAGCACAGATATGTCCACTGATTGCTTGAGTGGTATTTTAAACGAGTAGGTAAAACTGCATCATTGCGAGAGAGATAAGTCATCGGAAAGAGCTAATGATAATTGGTTGATTGAATGACCACTAATTACTGACCTGTGAATGTACAATTCACGATTTGGTGGAAGATCGTAGTTGATGACAAGGGATACGTTTTGAACGTCAATACCACGGGCCCAGACGTCAGTTGAAATCAGGACACGGCTGTGGTGGGAGGTTTTCTTAAATCTACAAATCTTTAGAGTAAACTCGCGTGTAAAGGCGGCCAAAATGTTAAGGATAGTAAAGTTTTAGAAGACGCATTCAAATCGCGCGGGACGCAAATTCTTTGAAAAGCTGCGTCCTTTGAAAAGCTGCGTCCTATACAACATAACGCACTAAAACGGAACAGCGAAGCTAGGCTTTTTATTTGAGGTATCAACCAGGCTTTTCACTGACCTTTTGGCAGTTCTGAATTCCTCCATGATAGCATTACGTTCCTGTTGCGGCATATCGCCATGCATTGACGAGACGGTGAAGTTACTCTCCCTCATTTTATCTGTCAGCCAGTCAACCTGTCACAGTATTAGCTGAGTAAAGATTAACTAAGTAAATTGCTTACTTTTCAAGACACATCAATGATGGAAGTTAACACGTGACTACGTCTGATATCAGTCAGTCATGTCAATCGATCAGTACTCAGTACTCAGAGGTAAACAACTGGAAGGTTACCTTTCGTTTGGTGTTGCAAAAGATAACAGCTTGAGTTATGGTCAATGTGTCGTAAAGATCACATAGGGTGTCAAACTTCCACTCTTCCCTTTCAACCGCAACGAAGAACTGCTTAATTCCTTCTAGGGTCAACTCATCACTGATGAAGAAAGAATGTAAAAATGTAAGCTGTTACTACAGCTGGTTGAAGAGAAGTCAAACAGTGACTAGAGATCAAACTTTCTCCAGATAACAGAGATCAAACCCCTTCCCACTAAGTAACGAACCGTTTTACTAGAACTCTGACAGGATCCGTCATGAACTTGTTGGTCAGCTCCAGAACATCGTGAGGTAGAGTAGCTGATACTAGGAGAACTTGGGAAGAGGGGGGCAGGTACCTGGGGGGTAATGTTAGTCGTGTAGTTTGAAGAACTTGGGAAGAGGGGGGCAGGTACCTGGGGGAGCAATGTTAGTACTAGTGTAGTTTGGAGAACTTGGGAAGAGGGGGCAGGTACCTGGGGGGGCGAATGTTAGTCGTGTAGTTTGGAGAACTTGGGAAGAGGGGGCAGGTAACTGGGGGCAATGTTAGTCGTGTAGTGAGCTGGTGGTGTAGTGGTTTCATACTCGGCTCCCACGCAGGAGGTCGGGGGTTCAAATCCCGTATCCGCCAGTCCTAGAGAAGTGCGCTAAGGGCATTTGCCTATAATGCAACCTTCTTCGGTCGACTCAGCCGAATGATCGGGAAACCGTGATTGAGGGTTAAATGAGTAGCTGCCCATTGCAGCGCAGTCTCGGGCGATAAAAGTATGGTACACACTACCTTAACCATCACTGGCGTGTATGTAAACTTGTACATTCGGCCTCCTGTAATTGGCCGTTACACTTGTGTAACATGTGGCTGTTGGAGTGTCCGAATTAAAATAAGTATGAGATAAGTTTGGAGAACTTGGGAAGAGGGGGCAGGTACCTGGGGGGTAATGTTAGTCGTGTAGTTTGGAGAACTTGGGAAGAGGGAGGGCAGGTACCTGGGGGGGGGGCAATGTTAGTCGTGTAGTTTGGAGAACTTGGGAAGAGGGCAGGGTGGCGGAACGAGTTAAAACCTGGGGGGCCACTTTCTTGCAAAAATCATTAGTTCAGATGCCAATACAATGCTCACTCGGCGGCGCTTCGCGCCACCTCGCTCGCGAAGGTAAATTGAAGTCATAGCATAGTTTTGACCCTTCGTTAATGACTTATACCGTTTCTGCGTTTGCAAATTTAATTTTATCTACTCCTTTTAAATAAGTGATCCTTGGTACTCATCA
>JH152938.1:139540-157159 GCA_000226015.1 Mnemiopsis leidyi | reverse complement strand
GGTTAAATCTAACAGAAGTATGGTTAAATCTAACAGAAGTATGGTTAAATCTAACAGAAGTATGGTTAAATCTAACAGAAGTATGGTTAAATCTAACAGAAGTATGGTTAAATCTAACAGAAGTATGGTTAAATCTAACAGAAGTATGGTTAAATCTAACAGAAGTATGGTTAAATCTAACAGAAGTACAGTTAAATCTAACAGTTGTACAGTTAAATCTAACAGAAGTACAGTTAAATCTAACAGAAGTACGGAATATATACACAGTACACACCTGTATGTCAACAGACTGCAACGCCGCGATTGAGAACGTTGCAGTCTTACCGGTACCAGACTGGGCCCTGAGGTACATCGTGACGTCATCACCGCTTCAGTGACGTCATCACAGCTCGTGTGATGTCATCAAACCGTTTCAGTGGCGTCACCATGGCAACAGTGACACAACACATCAGTGCAAAGAGTATATCTACAAGTTCAAGGTTGTTTATGATAATCTAAGAAAGCCATGATAGGCAAACGGCGTATAAATATAACATGAGATGTTCAATATCATTGAGATTGTTTGTCTAGAAATATTTAGAATAAATACAACAATAATATTCAATCAACTTCAACGTTACTTATAAAACTCACTGTGCAATAACGTCTCTTCCTTTGCACATGGGTTTGATAGCTCTTTGTTGAATAGCACTTGGTTTTTCGAAACCTGAAAACAACTATCAATATGCAAACATTCAATAATCCCTTGTTAAACGAAAAAACACAAACTCCTCTAAAACTGCCTTTTTAAACCGAAAACTGACAGCACACTGTACAATATTTGTTACACCTGTACCCAGGGTTTTACAGTTATACTGAAGGGGCTCCTAGAAGATTCTAGATCTTTTGATGGAGACCCTCCTCATTTAACCCTCAATCACGGTACCAAAGCACAGTGCACAAAAACACGTACCGTAAGCGTATATTCCTCGCATCAGGTCTTGTCTCAGTCCCATCCCATCGAAAGTGTTGAGGACCTCCACGCCGGGGGTGGTCTCGAAGGTTGTGGACTCGTTGTCCTCGACCAGGACTTGTCTGCTGTCACGTGACTCTCCCATATCTCGCTAGTCAAACACAAGGAAATGTTAATTTTGTTCGTTAAGATAGCCCCAAGACTGTAGGACAGAGTCTCATCATTGATCATCTGAAGAAGAATAAATTTCCGGGAATCCATGTCGCACGAATTTCGGAAATAACAAACCGAATATGTCTTACTAAGTTGAATACAAAGCAATAGAGATTTAACGTATTAATTTTACAATATTATTACCACAAAATACGAACATTAACGATAAGGAAATAAAGACGATGTCACAATGAATATTCAAACTTAAGTCAATGTCAACAAAAATCGTTCAAGATGCAATCTAACTAATGACAAAAATTTAATCATGAAATCATTGTTTACAATACGATTTAACGACATAATCAACAAACAAGAAACGCAAATCAAGCCCAATGCAAATCCTAAATTGCTGATAAAAAATGAACATAGTTAATCATACTTGATATTGATAAAACTTTTTACAACCAATGAACATAAAAATTTCTCGTCAAAATCGAGCATTCTATTTTAAAACTGGCAATCCCAGAATATAAATTGTTAAGCTCACAAAGTAAAGTGACAGTTTAATACTTATAAAAACACCTTACCTTGACTCAAGCATTTTAATTTACTAAGTGCTTATTTTTGTTGAGTCAAATCAATCTTTTTTAATGTTAATGGACTTAGAAAATCTACACAAAATATTATATTAATCGGTGCATAAGGGTTGGAGAGGTGTATAAAAGTGGCAAAGCTAAGAAGATGACAAAATTTACAAAGATAAATGAACAATTCCACAAAACAAGTAAAAATTATTAAAACAGACATGTTATTAAAAATCACTCTTAGACGTCAACACATGCACTGCAAATATCTCAACTTAAATTTACAAACAAAAGATACTGCCTTTTTTCCGGTGAAAATTTGATCCATAATGTTATACTTAAATCAACCTCGGTGAAGCAATAATTCACAATTTTTCTTTAAAGCTGTTACGGATGAGAATGGATAAGGAAATTAAAAAGAATTTTCACGACAGTTTAAGAGAAAAACTTCCCGCTCACCGCAGAAAAATATTGAAGGCCTTTTTTCGCTAAAAAGTAGAAGAAAGGAAGAACCTAGCCCCGGTCAAGAGAAGATTTAGAACCTTGCCCCGGTGAAAGAGAAGATTTAGAACCTAGCCCCGGTCAAAGAGAAGATTTAGAACCTAGCCCCGGTCAAAGAGAAGATTTAGAACCTAGCCCCGGTCAAAGAGAAGATTTAGAACCTAGCCCCGGTCAAAGAGAAAACATTGTTGTCTTCTTCAGAAGGTTCCATGTTAACAATAGTCCTCAGCTCGAAACTTTTTGAGCTCACTGTAGACTTTTGGGTTCTTAGAGCTTCTTTCTTTCTCTGTAGATATAAGTCTATGAACAAAGTTAGGTATCTATAAACGTCTTATAATGCAGCAATAACATAAACGGCGTTTATTTCACAGTTTTCTATCACGTCAACTTAAAAAGTAGCATCCAGTGGAATGAACCACACTGAAACCTCAGAACATTTTAATGCCAATACCTGAAGCGTCATGGTATTGCAATAGTCCACCTCGTCGTACCCCCTGTCCAACCAGTTTACAAATATTGACAGAGGTACCCAGAATAGCGAAGTCAGGACTATTACCACCAGTACCACGTTGTTTTCTGTAAACAGGTCGTTTGTTTATTTATTGTCATTTCTTAGACGCTTTTCCTTGTTATAACTAGGAAATATTGAAAACTTGGCTTATTTATATTGCAGAGTTAGCCTCAAAAATGTATTCTAGCTAGGGTCTTAAAAGCTGCGATCTTCACTGGAATATAATTATAATGATAATTATAAACCACGTACTCATCCATTGCCAGAAAATACTAGGAGTAAGACCGGACAAAATCTGCCAGATCTTTACTTGTGTTTGAGGTTCTACAAGACACTCTCCAGCAACACAAACACCGTTAGGACACGGTTTACCTGGATAAAGAGTGTTAGTTTGATGAAGGAGCAAGCGCTGTACGTCTTACGACACAAAACACGTGAGTAAAATAACTGGCGACAACAGCGTGACGTGATGTATCTGCTTTCTGCTTTTAAAAATTGGCCAATCTAATGTTTAAGCAACGCTCTTCATCCCATTGTTTACGTTTTTCTATGGACATGGATAATAACAACAGACAGAAAGCAGATTAAAGAATAAATGACGTATTTTCTAAACATGAGTGAGAAAATAGCTGACCGTCAGGTAATACAGTGTACTTTTTAGAGCAGGTTCCAAGATCAGGATCTACACACATCCAATAACACGTGTCGTTACCGTGACCTCTACACAACGTTTCTCCTGAAATGTCACGTGATGTTGATGGCGTCAGTCGTCACGCGTTATTGATGACGTCACAATGTCATACTTAAAAATCGTCGGCTGATAAACGATAATTGCAATAATCTTCACTTCGCGCCAATTATTCTGCCGACAAGTAGTGGCAAGTATGTTACGATCCAGTGCAGGATAAATACTGAGATAAAGATATGAGTTTGTATGGTAGCAATGAGTGTGTATCTTAACTGTTTAGTGTTAGATCATCAGTAGATAAATTTGTATCTGTAGTGTATATAATGTAGTGTATAAGTGTATGCTCTGTACAATATATCACAGACTTCAGATAAGATAGTGGTATTTGAGGACATACGCGGATCCGGTCTAAATTCGGAACAAACCCTACGTTTCACGTACCCTTGGCTAAACAGAAATCAAGACAATTCCCGTTGTCGTCGCAACTACCCTCGTCGAAACAGGGCGAGCCGACAGCTTTGTAGGTAATGACGTCACAAGCTGCTCTCTCGTTGTTACATCTCTTTTCCAGGATACAGCCACTGAGGGGTGTAGTGATTACACACACATAACTCATCAACTTGAGTTAATTAAAGTGAACTTTGTTCTCATAAATCGTAAGTTATTTATTTTTTAACGCTACTTATTTTATGGAGAAAACTTTTTGCGTTTGAAAAAAATTAACTTTGTGTTGCCCAACAGTTTACTTAATGACGTCACTGTACTCACTTCATGACGTCACTGTACTCACTTCATGACGTCACTGTACTCACTTTATGACGTCACTGTACTCACTTTATGACGTCACTGTACTCACTTTATGACGTCACTGTACCCACTTTATGAAGTCACTCTACTCACTTAATGAAATCACTTTACTCACTTTATGACGTCACTGTACTCACTTTATGACGTCACTGTACTCACTTTATGACGTCACTGTACTCACTTGATGACGTCACTGTACTCCCCAGCACTAGAATAGCACACTTTAGTCGAACCAGCAAGTTGACACTTATCACAACACTTGTTGTTGCGATCGGAGCACACTGATCCAGGCGTAAACTTGCACTGCTCCGTGCAGCACTCGTCTGACGTGTTCTCAGGGCCTGGATCACATTCTTCTTCTTCTGTTGGAGTTTACTTTTAGAGGAAGTAACAACGAGTAGGTCGGAAAGTGATGTGATCTCTTTTAGATTAATTTTGAGTGATGTTATAGATTGTAGATTGCATGAAGTTGATTTATTATATAAGTTTGATGAACTGCTGAATATAATTTGAATATTTCGGCAGGAAAAATCGGTAGTAACTTCATAATACCACCGGTAAGATTGGTCCAGCATGATTGCTACATGTATGAGAAACACTTACCCTCAATTATTCCATTTCCACAGAACGATCTAGACTGTTCTAGAAAACAACCAGATTTATACTTGAGAACAGAAGCTATTGCAGTAAGACTGCATGGACTGAACCTCTTGTTGTTTGAACGTGAACCTGAAATAAAAACTGATGTCAGAAACAGAACAAGAATCTTGTGCAATCATTTATTTTTCCCAATTTACATTATTGATTGAACTGAACTTCATTATTGATTGAACTGACAGCGATTAACCGATAAGAAGTGTTTCAGGTGATAGTAAAGTAGCAAATCCCCTAGCCCGTGTCGTGCACATTTAAAGGTATAATACAATGCAAGTTATATGAAGCTCACTCAGTATCAGAATTAGAGGTGCTTTTCCGTAATTTCAATCTTCACACTTATAGATGTCACTAGATTGCCCTAGATTTGGTGCGGCTGAATGCGTGCTTACGAATCTTTAGAAAAAACACACATATCAGTGCAGCTGTAAAGTAGAACAGGAAGTATGCAAGGAATGCTTCACTGTAAGAAAATCTGACGAATTTTACAGTTTGTAAATTGTACTCGCTGCGTTACACTCACCACCGCTATCACCACCTGACGATGTACAATATACACAGTGTGTACACACTATACATTATATACACTATACATTAACTTTATACACAGCGTGTATTGTATAGTGTGTGTAAAGTGATGTACTCTTGGAGCTAGCTACAATAATAGTAATCATGGATTCATGCAATCTTGGATAAAACTGAACATTTGCAAAGAAAACGTTAAAAGTGTAAACTGTATTATGTTTTTGTTTAATCTAATGGGATTTGAAAGAAGATACTTTTTCTACAGAAGTTGTTATTATCGACAATATATTTAAGAATACTTAAAGGCTTTTGTACATAGATCGATCGTTCACATACATATCTGGCATCTTTATATGCCAACGATGAACATAGATCAACATTTACATTGAGCTGTGAGGATATGACCACTAAACTACATAAGTATGTATTGTTACATATTACATATTACCTACTACCTACTACATACCGTCCACAGCAGATGGGTACATGAGGAAGTGATTTCCGGGAGGCGCGCAGATGTCCGCGTTGTCAGGGTCGTGGGAACTTCCCCAGTTGTGTCCGATCTCGTGTGCTGTGTGGTTGCTATAGGTTACTATTGGTTGCTATATGTAACTATTGGTTGCTATAGGTTACTATTGGTTGCTATAGGTTACTATTGGTTGCTATAGGTTACTTTTAGTTGCTATAAGTTACTTTTGGTTGCTACAGGTTACTTTTTGTTGCTATAGGTTACTTTTAGTTGCTATAGGTTACTATTAGTTGCTATAGTCTACTTTTAGTTGCTATATGTTACTTTTATTTGCTATAGGTTACTTTTAGTTGCTATAGGTTACTTTTAGTAGCTATAGGTTACTTTTAGTTGCTATAGGTTGCTATTTGTTGCTACAGGTTACTATTTGTTGCTGTAGGTTACTACTTGTTGCTATAGGTTACTACTACTAAAATCATTGCTGTATGTTACTACTAATTATGTCATCGACCAATACCACACTGGAAGTATGATCACGTTATAGAAAGTCTCACCACTAACGAGTTCCAGTTCGCTAGACAGAAGAGTTCTGTCGTAGTTGATGGATGTGCTGAGGCCGATATTCAGCATTCTCCTCTTGTTGGTACTGCCGCTGAGATAGGGCACCGAGCATATCCCGCCTACTTTGTTACTGGAGAAAGGGGGGTGAAATAGTAAATCAGGGATGAAGAAATCTGACTAAATGTGAAATAGTACATTAAGGTTAAACGTCAAGAGAAACATGGTTGAGGTATCAAATTTAACTGTCACACTAAACAGACTGAAGCAAGACAAACCTGACAGGACTAGCCACGTAAGCAAGACCGAGGACCCCTGCTCTGAAGTCGTAGTTAGTGTAGAGATGAGCTAGACAGTAGTCAGACCACTTCTCGTTCAACCTCTCTGTCCCGTACCTGATTAACATACACTCCTTAAGTCCGGATATTTGTTATGTGAATCTCCTAAATCATCTTACTACGTGATAGGGTAGCTCGATATTTTTTGGCCCATCTAACTTTTCATTGGTCAATCGCTTTCACTAGACACGCAAAATTGGTGGCCCCTTTTCTATAAAGTTATAGGATCGATCAAACCGATATCTATGAGAAGGTGATTTAGAAGTTACAAATTTTACGTATCATGTGACCCCTCCCTAAAAATGCCTCTACCATTAAATACATAAAATTAGCGTACCCAAAAGCATCCAACATGTCCGAAACATCCCAGTTGTTTTTCAAGAAGTTGTAATCAGTGGGATCAGAGCTAGAATCCTGATGTATGACAATATTCCTGATCTGCATACCGTACCCTGAAAACTTTCTGTCTGACGTTTCAAACTGAGAAGACCTAAAGATCTGAACTATCCGCTCAAAGATGGCTATAAGGTACGTTTTCGTTTGTTGCTCGTCCGACCCACCGATTGTGGAAAAGAACTTGTAGTCCGCGATTAGGATAACTTCGCAGGTGTTGCGGACTCTGATAGCACGCTTAAACCGGGTGTCGTAGGTGAATCCAGAGTCTGTGTTTGAAGGTGTACTGTTAAGAGGTAAAAGTCTGGAGGATAGTTGGCTGTGTTTATGTGACTCATGCGCGCAGAATTGTCCCGTCTCATTGTGACCTATTCTGAAGAAGACATCTGATTTCTTGTAGACGATCATGTGAAAATCATGCAGCTCTGATATGTGTCTCCACGAGGGTTCAATGTAGTAAATCTCGTTATTTAGCTCAATATTACCAGTCACTAAACCATCGTTAGTCATATGAATAACAATTCTAGAATCCCTGACTGTGTCCATCCTGCCGATGTAGTGTCCATGGCGGGCATTTTCAAGTGTGGAGGATGAATTTGAGTTTAGAAGAACAGTTTTAAAGTGTTTATGAAATATTTCGGTATGCGGGGATAAGGTAGAAGTATATGTTACATTTTCTATCTGAAGAGTCAATAAGATGACATTGTTTGGATAATATCTGATATCTAGGTCGTCTCTGTGGAGGGTGGAATAAGATTTGAGAAGCGAGTCCAGAATATGGGAAGAGGAAAGATGTAGGAGTGCGAGCAGGATCAATATCATGTCATCTCTTATACCTGCTGGATTTGGCTGTTTAATCCAAGGCATGGATGATCTTATAGCTCGTAATTGTGTCATTGTGTATTGTTCAAAGCAATAAAACCTAAATTTGGTATATATACCTTTGTTCGAACTTCGACCAAGCCCTATCAAATCAAACACATTCCTTCTGGATGGCCGGTGGCCATGCTCTTTATTTTAAGAACAACAAAACAATACTAAAATATGATGCCCTGATGTTGTCATAAGTTTGATGCAAGCTATCAGGCCATACTGGTTTGCAGCCATGGGAACTGCAAAATATCTTCCGCCGTCCAACAAAGATTATGTAAAAATTGCAGTATGCTGAGCATAATATGTGGTGCATGCACTTGGATCGAAGTTTTCAGCAATTCATCATAAACAATTAATCGCGGTCATAAGATCTGATCAGTAATGAATTTTAATTGGTCACATACAAAATATCCAGATCTGAGGTTAATGTAACCAATCAGCTTAAACCATTGGCGCATGGGCATGTTTGTATTATGCAACACATTGGTTCTGTTCAAAACCTTATGTTTAAATCTCTGAAATTCGAACAAAATGCTTAAATACCTTGAACATTTATGATCCATGGATTAAAAACATTAAATATCGCTATTAAAAACACAGGAGATGTTATAAAGAGACTAGCAAAGAACTGACAATCCCTTGTAAAGTATGTCTCATTTTTCCGGTGTGAGCGGAAATAGAAGTAACATTAGGAGACAGAGTTATAGTAGAACTATGATCAGACAGTGTAATGAGAAAGTGATCTCCTGCTCCTAAAGTTTCGACCTTGTTGGGCGTGAGACCTTTAGACGTCAACACCGCTATCAGCTCTTGTAGCTCGACCTCTCCGTACATCGCACTCCGCAAGCTGCTCGGGTTTGGCGCGCCCAGAGTGGGCTTGTTATCCCGAGCTTTCAGCATTCCTGAAACGTTGGATACTAACTGATACCCGTCACTCGTCTTCAACGGCTGCATGTTTAATTGATCCAACTGTTCGAGAGATAGCTCAACATTTATCGAAGTTTTGGGTTGTTGCAAGTTGACAGTTTCACCAACTCCCAGTTCAACCACGGGAGCGTCGCTCACTAACACAAGATCACATCTGTTAGGATGGGTTACTGGTGCCCGGAAGTATGTAGGAGACGTCACCACAGTTTTAGGTCGAATGTCCTTGATCAGCTTGCTGGCCTGGCTGTAATTAATACTGGGGTCGATAGGACAGAAGTAACTTCTCATGGACATGGGTAGGAAGGGAGCTAGAGTAGTAGCGAAGGAGAACTCCGACTCGATGAGAATCACAGCGTTGTGCGTGTCGTCTCTCCACTTCTCAAGAAGGAGGACAGCATCTCCGCACCTCAGCGAGGGGTGTCCTGCGAACACGATACAGGGGGT
The DNA here is from genome assembly GCA_000226015.1 of Mnemiopsis leidyi. Lineage (NCBI taxonomy): Eukaryota > Metazoa > Ctenophora > Tentaculata > Lobata > Bolinopsidae > Mnemiopsis > Mnemiopsis leidyi. The sequence goes on along the minus strand of JH152938.1, from coordinate 147,782 downwards.
TTTGTACACCTCCCTCATTCCGTCCGCCACGTTGCTGAAGTGGTGGATCCGTTTTGACTTGATCAACTGGGAGTGCTGGAATGGCAGTTCAGGAATGTATAATTTAGCTTGTTTAGCGTCGTTCAGCCACTCGCCGTAAATATCAGGATGAGCCAACGCTGCATCAGCAACAGGAGACACAATGATGATAGGAACATCAGATAAACTATTTTTGTTGAGGTTCTGAATCAGCCACTCAATCAGATCAAGAATAACCCCGGTACTATGACAGGGTATAAGTACATTCCCTCCTGACTTGACTGTTGACGTTACCACATTACAAACCTCACTTAACGTGTTATCTGGGAAGTACATGGGGTTGAGAGACAAGTTAGAGAGGAGCAAAACGTCAGGGTTAGCGAGGGAGATTACCTCCATGGGCAGAGTGTGGTTGGTCAGTTTACTTGAGGAGGAAACGTAGGATATCTTGTAGTCCCCTGCCTTGATGACCCAGTTAGCACTTCCAATTGAGTGACCTGCTGGCAATGGCACACAGTCCACCAGGCCAAATAGATCGACTTGTTCGTTGTATCTGACAGGGGTTATCTTAGCAAAACAGGAGTCGATAACATCCTTGTTATATACCTGCCTCATGTGACTTTTCTGTTTGAAGATGGAATGTACGTGGCTGGGAATGCTGTTCATGTCAACTTCAGATCTTCTAGTGGGGCATTGCTCTATGTACTTACACAGTGCGATGAGCGCTAACCTTCCCATTAAAACACAAGGTTCTGTAGCATAAACCCGGCCGTGAAAGTCTGGATCTGTCATGATGAAGGGCAGGGCGCTCATCTGTGAGTTGTTGGTGATAAGGATCGCGTCTATTAAAGAAACGTCAACTTGATCAGGAGGTACAAGGTGTAGAGACGAGTCTACCAGTAACATTCCACCAGGAGTCTTCTTCAACACACCGGGCATGTCGGGGTGGGAGGGGAGGTTTTCTAGACGAGGTGTCTGCAGGGCAGAGAACGGGAGGAAGGGAGTCAGGGAGGCGACGTTAGCTGCACAATCCAGCATTATGTGGACATTGTTCAGCTTCACCAGGTTACAGCATGAGTGGTCCAGGTTGCCGTGGTTTGTTATTTTCATGGTTACGGTATTACAGCTAAGGCGGATGAGATAAGTTACTTTACAGAAAGATTAGACTTCAAATCGATAATTAACATTACCTAATGCGTTAACAAAATGTAAGGTCTGAACTTAGCGGTAAACCGACTCTTCTTGATACCACCGCCAGAAAATGGGCGGCATTTTGACGAACGTTTGTCGATTTGAACAGTTAGTTCCGAACTGACCGCCTTAGAGACGATCGACGGTCAGAAAAACCAGGGAGGTCCGTAAACGGAGTTATAGCCCGGATAACAGATCGAAAATCGACAAAGGTATAAGTTTAGTAGAAGTTTAGAAGAACTTTTACACCTTACTACTAGCATAAACAAACTTCAGTGTAATGTGACAGAGTGAACTAAACGACACGATATACGTATCGGTGGTGAGGCAGGGTAAGGCAGGTCCCCTGGTGCGATCAGCGATATCGCAACAATTAGCTAGGCGTTGTCTTGCCCAGCTGCGACGTGAAACAAGCTGAACAACTTCAGCGCATACAGTACAGTACTTTCCAAATTGTGGGCCTTCATTTTCTACCTGCTGTTATTGCTAAAGCCCCTACCATACATAAAATCTATAATTTATTTTTCTTCTTACTTTTACAGAATTTAATTGTGTATTAGAATCTTATAGGGTCAATTCATAATTTTTGATATTTTTATCAGTTTTCAGATAAGTTTGTTTAAGAATCACCTGTTGACCAGGATCAGTAATAAAAGTTTATGAATTGAATAATTTTATGAGTAGACTAATTTCTAGCTTTTATGGGTTTATATGACTTTTTTATACAGACAACTTCCCTTATTACAGTTTATTGATTTCATTTTGGTTTATATTTTCCTGGAGCATCTGCTATATTTTTTGCCCAGTTTTTTTTAAACTTTGATATAATAGATTACAGTTAATAGTGATATTACTAATATAAAATTATAGCATCCAGTTCTTTATGGTTTCACTCACAGCTGTGCATAAGTGTTTTAATATTAAATTATTTACTCTTTGAAGCTGTGGATAAACATCATTAATTTATTATTATTATTATTTTATTACAGTTTCAGCGATTATGTAACGGTACTTATATCCCTAAATCAGCACTAAGAATCTAATCATAAGAAGTTAGAAGCGAGACACAGAACTATGTTTTATTCTACTATTTGACCGATATACAAATGCTAACTGTACGCGAAACTATGTGATAAGTCCATCAAATAGACTAGAGTGTTGAAGTTAGTTTAATGAATGCTGATGTATAACTGAGTTAACGGGGTAACATCTAGAAAGCGGGAAGAGTAAGTAGCAGCGCAGCGTAAGTCGGAAAATTTCAGCTCGATGAATTAGCGCTCGATTTCGATTCAACATATTCAATGCAAAGCCTCACTGTTGGATGTCATCCATGCTGCATGCGCGCGGCGCGAATCGAAACTGTGCTGTGTGGATGAAAACCACACAGCACAGTTTCACTCAAGCACAAAATATGGTAGAAACAACTTAAAACAAGTAAGCATAGAATATTTAATATTATTTGAAATTAAAAATTTAAATTTTGTTAGCTGTGATTAATTGTAAGTGTATTCAGCATTTGCTATAACATAAAAATGTGTGCGTTTGTAAGATATTTTTACGAACTTGAGATAATAATTTTGAAAATTTTCTCCGTTGATTATGGATAAGTATCTAACTAAAATATCACCAGTTCAATTTATATTATGTTACGTTGAATAATACATGACCAGGCAAATAAGTTCTTTACTCTTAAAATCAGGCGTTGCGCCGCGCATTCACTTCAGCGAATGTTTGATAACTTTGCAAACTACCGTGTCGTTTGGAGCATTTGGATATTTTGTTCAAGTTTTCGTTACACGAGTTTTAATATTCCCTAGCTCAAGCGTTCAGAAAACTACAACACGGATCTCGACAGTGATGGATGTCATATAGCAGCAACACCATCTCAAGTAGTCTTATCATTCTCTTCAACCTCGGAGCTGTGATAACGAGCTGTCAGTGTTTGTTCTTGTCTACGTGGGACCTCTAATTCCCAGCAAGCCTCACCCGGTTTGCAAGGGATCCCACGGGCGTTACCTCAAGTAGGTCTGGACTCTCAAAATCAGGCAGGGGAAGAAGGTTCACCACCTCCCCCTGCTAAGCGTCCTCGGCTCTCGAGTGACATGCACACCAATGGTAGTTCCGAGAACTCGAAATCAGAGACAAACGGGTCAACGGCCAGCGACGTGGAAAACGCTGAGCACTTTCAGAGTAACAATTTGAATAACAAGGTTACGAACTTGAACGGTCACGATTCAAATGGAGTTGGTAGTCATGGCGGGCGAGTGTTTATTCCTCCTCATCAGAAAGACACTGTGAGACTCATCGGTCAGCACCTTCTTGAATTGGGCCTGCAGTGAGTTGTTCAATTTTCTTATCATCAATATCGGTAGCTCACTGAAAGTTTCAGTCTGTTCCCTATTCATCATCTGTGCAAAATTATCGTGAAATTATAACGTCAGCTACCAATTTCACCTCAGTGACGGCCGGAAAAGTATAGAATCTATATGAATTTATGTAACGCTGAATTAAAATGATACTTTCATGCTTGTTCCATTATTGATTACTACAAAATCATGGTATAATATGATGATTCATGGCAAATTGTAGCACAAATGGTTATCAACAAGGCTGTATACACTCTGAGAGTACAGTGCAGTATGCCTTCCTGTCAAGTGTATTTAAATAAGTTATCTGCATTCTTCTCTTTATTTTAAAATGAAGCACTTATTTCTCTTACATGTAATTTCTTTCTGTCTGGTCTTCTCAAACACGAATCTCTATAAATAATATATAAATCTTAAGTCCTAATTGCATCAAGGGACATAATATCTTTACTTCCTTAGCTTTATCGTTTTCCCACACCCAAGTTAAATGATTTTATACCACAATATTATCATTCACGTCACCAGCATATATTGTTCTAATGAGTCAGTTTTGTTAATTCTGAAAAACTGAAGTCATTTCCTATCTTATTTTCAAAACTGTTGCCTACCATAGCTCAATGAGGTATAACCATGAGTCCAATGTGTGTTTAATGTACACTCCATTCAAAGTCAACCGACTTAGTTTACCTACCTGCAATATAACACAAGCATTTCAAGTAACTCAAGTTGAAATTACACTCGTGACCAGCATATTACCTGTGCTTTACGAGTAAGTGTGTACTGTTAGCTTTGACGTTGAAATGTATGTTTTTACTACTGAGAAGCCGGATGAGTTCGCTGCATTAGTTAGACGATGAGATCACTACTTCTGTAAAGTTTACTCTTCTCCAGCTTGTGTGCATGTATGCATGTCTTTGATCAAACCAGATCATATGAGCTGTGTGTATAAATGTGTGTTTAATGTAAGGTCATTTTTGCGAGGCAGTGCATGTGTTACCCCACCTGCACCTGTTAGCTTACAGACGTAACACTACTCATTGTATTGGACACCGGACGTAACCACTCTCGGTATACTCACTGTGACAGGAAGTGTTTAGGCAGGTTTGGAAGGCAGCCAAACGATAAAGATCGCAACACACATGTTACTGAACTGCTTGAGGTTGAAATATATAGATGCGAGTGTACGTGGAAACAGCTTATTGAAAACCCAGAATTCAGCAATTTTGCAAGCCTAGTTCTGAGCTTGGCTTCATTCCAGCTGCACACAAAGTGAAGGTAGTGTTAATGTATTGCTAGTTATTACCTGTCAGATGTGGCAGCATTAAAGGTGAAATGTCGAGACTTTCAGACATTGTAAGTGAAGTTTACACTCACGGTGCACACGTAACCTAATTATTTACACACTCACCCAGCCTTATTAGGTGATTTGTTTGCATTTCTAACTAGGTTGCCTGCCAATAATCCCGGATGTGATCAACATTTCTCATATCTATTAGATTAATGCTAAGCAAACAAACACACACATGCGAACAGATGTACACACTGACAAACAGCCAGTTAAACTACCGTTCAACTAACTCAATAATTATGTGGTCATTAGTACCGTGTGTGTAGTGTATAACAGTACACTGCCGCTCACTTTTAGTCAATAGCACGAGTATACACTCTTTTCCTGTACAGTATTTCACGTCGCTTAAATTTTGTACTCCTTCATCAACAAATCTGTTTCTTACTCCAAAACCAGTACTCCTTCATCAACAAATCTGTTTCTATCACAAATTTCCGCACCCCTTCATCAAGGGGGCTGTTGATGACTGTTGCTTTTATTCTGCTCCTAGTAATTTCTGTCTTAAAATTGTGTTTTAAGAGATTATTTAATTTGTTATGTTTAATAGTTCTCAATACAAGGTGAGTTATTATATAACTTGACTACTTCCAGTTGTCGGTACAGATGTTTTTAAGTAACTACGAAACAATAACTACTTAGCGTCTCCAACAACTTTACTGTCCCGACCAATATCTGCGTATTATTATCTCATTAATAATCTCTTCTGACCAGTCCGATTTAAACGTTATCCCCCCAGGAAAACAGTCGACCAGCTAGTGGAAGAAGGAGGTTCCATGTTGGAACACCCCCTAGCTTCTCAACTCCGTAAAAGTATCCTCACCGGAGAATGGGAGAGTGTGAGTAGTTCTATTTTGTTTAGCTTTTAGTTCTCTTCTGTTTGGATTTTAAATTAACACATGTACCTGGTCAATTTCAAATTGGAATATTCTAGTTCCTGAAATTTAATGTACATACTACATGCACGTATATATAAGTAATAACTTGTGAACTCTTACTTTCAGGCGATGACGGTTTTTAGTGAATTGTGCGGACCTAATGATGTTGGAGTCACCGAGATGAAATACAAAATCCTGGAACAGAAATATCTGGAACTTCTCGAAAAAGGTTTCTTTTGATTTCTGTCATATGTCAAAATCTTATCAGATTTAGATTATATACTATACATTTTTGTGTAAAATGGACATGTGATACGTGTAGTTATATGAATGGATAATGTTTAATCGCGTAATTCCGACGGTCGCTTGAACTGTCCAACAAAAGAGCCTGCCTCTTTCAGGAGATTCCTCGCAAAATTTAGAAGCTGCTTCTTTATATCTTGATTATTTGAAAAACATTTCATATTGATGTGTTGCGAAATTGAAAGTCTTTATTCATTCATCATCAAACTGATAACTATCCTGAAAAGAGTTAGTATTACGTACGTATGTAAACTATTGTGTTCACAAGTTCAGTGTATGTATTTTTCAATGTATCAACTGTGCTCAATTTTAACTTTTCTGTTTTCACCAGTATGTGATCATGATGATATAAGCAATGCTGCATTGAAATTCAAGACGGTGTTACATTAAATATATGATGCTTAACGTAAGACGTTGTTACGATATGATACTTAACGTAACAGTGACGGTATTAGCTGCAACATTGATATACCAACTGTAACAAAGTTATAGAAACTTCTCAAGCGACGTTTCTAACTGAGTACTGACTGAGTGCTGGCATGCACGTGAAATGTATCATTTATTTCCAACGCCAAACATTGCTCATCACATCATCTTTATGAATATCACAGTTTCCTATACAACAAATACAATTGAAACTTCCCAAGCCCCGTAACACTCAGTGGTCCGCAACCCAGGTAGCACTAACTTGAACTACTTCAGGAGAGCGGATGAAAGCGCTGATTTGTCTACAAGAAGAAATAACTCCACTCCAACACTGCCCCTCCAAACTTCATCTCCTCCCCTCCTATCTCATGTGCAGCTCACCTTCTGATCTACGCGCGCGATCCAAGTGGACCGGTGCCAACGGCGCAAGCAGACAGCGCCTCATTCATAAGATTCAAGGTAAAGTTTTTGTGCTTATTGCTAGAAAAAGGGCACGTTGGTAGAATCGTATGATCATGAAGTTGCATGGCTCAAGTATTGTTAGCATAGCAGATCAACACAGCAGTAATGTGCATTATTCATAACCCCTCGCGGCAGTAGTTAAAATTGCTACCAGATTGGAATGTGCCTGACCTGTAATGATAAGTTCTGCACGTGAAAATACCCTAAACTAAAGTCAGTGCACGTGGAGACTCTTTATCTTGTGTATATGTCACGTGACAACACATATTTCAGAGTTTCTACCATCGTCAGTAATGCTGCCTCCTAAACGGCTGGAAGTGCTGCTGAAACAGGCTCTGTTGTTACAAGCTAAAAACTGTGTGTACCACAACAGCGACTTTGTTCCGCATATCAGTAATTCTAGCCTGTTGGAGGATCACAATTGTACAAGGTTTGTCATCATACATTGTCGACTATACATTATTATAGACTATATTATAGGATATGAAATTTATAGTATACATTTTAGTATAATTTATAGTATACATTATAGACTGTATATTAAAAACTACGTATGATAGGTATGTTGTTTTACATTACAAAGACTGTGTATAAACTGAACTGTGTGCAGTTTAGTTTTAGTCCGGTTTATGTGTGATATAGCTTTAAACTTAAGTTTTTAACACTTCTAAGTAAGTTTGAACTACCAATGAAGTCCGTAATAATAGTTCTTCTTCTAAGGTTATCAGGTTTCGTTAGCTTTGCAAAGTAATGTGATGTAAAATTACATTATAAATCTTGTTGGGAAATTGCTATGACAACCAGTCTAACAATACACAGGAGTGAGATAGATAAAATCCACTAACATCTCCTTCATTACCCGTGTTACTCTCACTCATACTAACAAGCAAATATGTACACAACCCAGTACTTACAAACATCTCCTTTACTCACTAACATGCATCTCCTTTACTCACTAACATCTCCTTTACTCACTAACATCTCCTTTACTCACTAACATCTACTTTACTCACTAACATCCTCTTTACTCACTAACATCCTCTTTACTCACTAACATCTCCTTTACTCACTAACATCTCCTTTACTCACTAACATCTACTTTACTCACTAACATCTCCTTTACTCACATTTTCTTTACTCACTAACATCTCCTTTACTCACTAACATCTCCTTTACTCACTAACATCTCCTTTACTCACTAATATCTACTTTACTCACTAACATCTCCTTTACTAACTAACATCTCCTTTACT
>JH152938.1:116562-131147 GCA_000226015.1 Mnemiopsis leidyi | reverse complement strand
TTTGTTGGGCCCTGGCAAGTGGGCGGGAGTTTTTCCCCGGTCGCGCTGGCCAGCGCTATAATACTACTCACGCATTTCTGGCGCGCATCGCCCGTTGACCGCGAAGCGGCAGCCCCCGCGCATGAAGCGCGCGGCGCGGCAGCGAAGCTGCCGCCCCGTTATGCGTTAGAAAATTTGATTTGAAAATTGAAAATGAGCCGCAACGCAAGGCAACATTTTACTAGTCCTTTGGCTTGACGAGATGATATCCGTCTAACGTTCTAACGAAACGTTCAGCTGCGTGAGTCGGGTATCACCGCGACAACCTTTGGCAAGCAACCTTCACACAATCAGAGCCATGCCCTATAATAAAGTATATTGCACTGATCGTTCTAATTTTATTACTTTTGCGATGTCAAATTATTGTCGCGGTGATACCCGACTCATGCAGCTAAAGCTGAACGAGAACGGTAGACGGATATAATCTCGTCAATCAAAATAATTCTAGAATCATATCTTTCCTCTGCTCTCTGCCGAGATGTCACCTAACCGGGTGCTTACGCGCGCAAAAGGGATCTGGTTAGAGCTAGCCGAAATGATATCCTACTAATATATCCTTCTAATATCTAATATATAACGCGAACGGCTCTAACGAATCGTTTTGCCAGCTGAAAGCTGCGAGTCGGGTACAGGAATTGTACGGCAGCGCGCACCCTCCTCCATCCTGGCCTGGCCTCATTCGCTTCGAATGAGGGTCTGACAAAGTCCGACAAGGTATAGGTAACACCTTTGACGAGATGATATCCGTTTAACTTTCTAACGTAACGTCTCGCCAGGAGAGCAGCAAGCTGCGAGCCGCGCGCGAGTCGGGTAACACCTCGAAAAGTAACACCTCAACGATCATGCAAATTTGGGTATCACCGCAACGGCGCAACAAAAGCGTCCTTGGTCTAGCTCCGTAGCAGCCGCCGCGCGCGGCGCAAGCATCCGGTTAGGTGAAAAGCGTCCCAATAGGGCGCGCGCCACAGCACACAGAGCTATGTTGGCTAGGCTTAGCAACAGAACTCCTAACACTGCAATCAATGCAATATTCTGTTGTAGTTTTTATTAAAAGATCTCGACCTTGGCAAATTCTTCAGAATTCTGAATTTGAATGACGGGAGGCTGCGCGCTGCTGTACAACAGCTGCAGCCACCGCAACGTTCAACGTTGTTCTATGTTCTAACCAGAGCCCTTTTGCGCGCGCTACGCGTGCGCCACCAGAGCACTGCACAAAGGTGTTTGACGAGATTTGCTTTAACCAGAGCCCTTTTAATTTTGCGCGCATCGCGTAGTAGCATCGCGTAGCGTACGTAAGCACCTGGTTAGGTGAAAGGGTGAAGGAACATGCTCAAAGCTAGGGGGCCACAATTTGATCTAAAAATTAGCATACGATACTCCCTTAGCGGCGATTCGTGCCATATCACTCGCACGCACATAACGTTATCGTTTATTTAACCTACTAGACAACCCAACTTGTAACATTAGTTTTGACGACTGTAAAGTTTTAGGTTATGAAAGATATACTTACAGAAGAAAACTTAAAGCGAGTCTTTTTCAACAACTTGACGATGGTAAACTCCTTAACGATAAATTAACATCGGTTCCACTTTTCATCTTTAATTTACCCAGTAGGGCAGCAGGGCTATGCAACGTGTAGCAAGTTTATCTGACCAGACCAGAGACTTGCCGTACATACGTCATACACTTGTTTTATCGTTTATCGCTTAATATCTTATCAGTTATCTGCATTCCTTACAGTATTATAGCCTTATCGGTCAGTATTTATTGCAGCCTGCTTGCCGCATGACAAATTATTTGACAGTTAAAACGGGACAGTTTCCTTAATCTATATTATCCGTTAATCTTTGTAAAACTTTACCTATAGTTTAGTTTAAGCCGTGTTAATCTTTAGATTCAGTTGCTAGTTGTTGGTTATATTTCACATTTTATGTTTTGTCAGGTATCAATATGAAAAATGGAATATTTTTCGAAACGTCAGAATAAATACGATTTTCACTTGTTGGAACAACAAAATGTTCATAACAACTTTAGCGACTTTCATCTTCCTATTCATTATTAAATCATTTCAAATTTATGTTTTAGTGCTTAAGACGGCCCCCAGCATAGCCAGGGCTGACAGGGCATCGTTACGCTGCAGGGCATCGTTTCAGCCTGGAAACACAATTGCCTGTCAGACATGCAACTTACATCAATGTCCTTTAAAATCCCCTTGATATCCGTTGAAATGTTTGCCAAAATTGGCCACAGGCAGTTTTGGAATTGACATATCTAACATGAAGGACTGTTAAAATGATATGAAGCTTTGCCAAGATTTTCAAGGTAAATAAATAAATAAATAAATCATAATGACGCCAGCATCATCACATCTAAACTCTAAAAATATCTTAAAAACTCTAAATTAAATAATTACACTTGTAATTAAATGTAATTAAGGCAAACAATTAGGTTAAATTGCCAACATTTGGGATTATAATTCTTCTTTCCTTCTCCCTTATGATGTGCTATTTTTTATACATTTGGAAATAACAAATTCTTTTAACAAACAACCATGGAAGTTTTTAACTCAAAAAATCAATTCTCTCTTAGTATCCTTAATGTCAATAAGTGACTCTCAGCAAAAGCGGGAAGCTGTTGTTGAAGATTTCCGTACAATACGACTATCAAATGGACGTAACTTGACTGAGGATACACCTCAAACAGCAGTGTCTCCATGGAATTACCCATCTACTCGTTCATGTGGATTCTCACAGGTTGGTTTCCAGTTTTCTCTTGATCAATAGGCTGTCATCTGTTGAGTTTATGAGGTACCATTCAATAATTGTACAAAATTGGATGAGTAATTTTGATTAACCTTTTTTTGGACATCAAGGGATTTAATATATTTTCTACTTATCAGGATCAGTTAAAAAACTATGATGATAGTGATGCTGAATCTCATGGTTCTGAAGAGGAGGTCCTGGAAAATGCTGGAGTTTGGAACGTGGAAGAAGCTCACAGAATATTGAGGGATAAGATGAAGAAGTTGCAAAAGCTATATGCCTTACAGATGAAACACCTCCATATGGAGTACAAGAGTCAGAGAAGAAAATACTTGTTAGAGAAAGCACAATGCCTAAATCGTAATAAAAGTGGTAGCCATCCCATGCAAAATCAGCAACCCACATTCCAGGATTTCAAGGTTTTTGTCATTGTGTTGCTTTTATCAGAATATCAAAATATCTATCAAAAATCTAGATATATCACAATATTAGACTATAGCTTCTTCCTCAATATAAATGATAATGCCTAAATTCATAATAATTGAATCTTTTAATAGATTAATTTATTACTTAAGACTACTTAAAACTTTATGTTCAGGTTCATTCATCAAAGCAGCTGTCCAGAGAGCTCCTAATCAAAGCGAAGACAAGACATTGTTTGCGAAACTACTGTAAGAAACGTGGCATTGATGCTGTTTTGTACAAGCGACAACAGGTTAGATTTTGTTGAAAAATGAACATTTCTATAAAATTTATAAAAGTCTGTATCCTCCAGACAAAAGGTTAGATTTTGCTTAAAATGAAAATTTCCACAAAATTTATAAAACTTTGTTTCCTCCTTTGTTGCTGCCATCCTGTCACCAATAAAATGAGACAAATCTTAAATGTTAGCTAAGAGCTTCATGCTGTAAATAGATATAGGTAAAGTGCAGATATTACAACACTGGGATGTTTTTGCTTAAATAGATCTTATTTTGTGTTTATATTAAGTGGGCCAAACACTGTGCTTTCATAACAGGTACAGCTTTTACCTTTGTCTTGTAATTTTCCTCATGTATAATTGCCTCAGGCATAGATTTCTTGAGGTCCTGCATGTTCTGTAACTTAATTGAATTCGGATTTTCACTTCTAAATTCTTTAATTCCCTGAGCAGATTAATCATAGTCCTTCAGTTTTGATAGTCCTTCATTTCATTTTACAGGCAAGAAGACAGCAGCAAGCCTTATCAATGTACAACAAGAGTGAGTTACGAGGTCAGGAACTCAACAAACTAAACAACCTTTATTCCTCCTCTCAATATGTGCAGGTATGTTTACCGTACTTCTTCTTTAATCATTTAATTAAAAGTAAGTTTGACCTATGACTTTGACCTGTAACCTAATTTTAAATTCACTATCCATAAAATGGCGTCACAATTTTTGCTATAATTGAATAATTAAGTTAAGTCTCAAATCCAAACAAAATAAATTGTGCAACAAAAATTTACCCACAACAAATTCAGCTTCACCATGAAGACGAAATAGTGACCCGGAACAAGGAGATACTAGAACACAAACTAAGTCTAGAGAAGCAGTACTCAGAGCTGGGCTTGGTTATTGGAAGGTGCCGGGCTTGTGACGAGATAGCTCTCCCACTAGCTGTCTACTGTCGTGCTCACATGGGACATGACCCTCAACAACTCTTGTTTAAGTATGCTCTTTTAGCTTGTTTAAGTAGGCTCTTTTAGCTTGTTTAAGTAGGCTCTTTTAGCTTGTTTAAGTATGGTCTTTTAGCTTGTTTAAGTATGGTCTTTTAGCTTGTTTAAGTATGGTCTTTTAGCTGGTTTAAGTATGGTCTTTTAGCTTGTTGTTTAGTATGCTCTTTTAGCTTGTTAAAGTATGGTCTTTCAGCTTGTTTAAGTATGGTCTTTTAGCTTGTTTAAGTATGGTCTTTTAGCTGGTTTAGTATACTCTTTTAGCTTGTTTAAGTATGGTCTTTTAGATTGTTAAAGTATGGTCTTTTAGCTTGTTTAGGATACTCTTTTAGCTTGTTTAAGTATGGTCTTTTAGCTTGTTTAGTATACTCTTTTAGCTTGTTAAAGTATGGTCTTTTAGCTTGTTTAGTATACTCTTTTAGCTTGTTTAAGTATGGTCTTTTAGCTTGTTAATTCTAGCACTTATAGGGATAGCACCTCACTGTTACTTGAAATCACAAGATATTGCTATTATTATGACATTGTGGTACTGTATGAGGGAAGTTTGAATATAAGTCTTTAAATATCAAATAAAGAAGTTTCTCATGATGAAGTGAACATGCAGAGAAACTAAGAGATTGTTTGTCCCATACAATTACCTGACTATTGTATTTTGTACACCTGTACCCAGACTTTTACAATTATACCCATTATTTCCAGATGTTGTACACACGAAGGCTGCAAGAGAACGACACTCTCTGCCAACAACGAGAGATGTGACTATCATCCTCTAATCCTGGACATGCTGCCTCCAAAACAGTCCAATAAACTTGTCGGTATGTTCGACATACTCTCTCTTTGTCATGATCTAGTAATTCTGGTTGTTTCTTCACAATAGTTGTACCTTGGTTCAAGGTCATGTTTTTCGTCCATCAGTCAGGTTACACTTCTAATAAAAAATTCAGGTTACACTTCTTTTAAATAAACGACAACTAATTGTTTAATTGCTGTACAGAAGTAAAAGTCGAGCCAGTCACTCAGGACAAAGGAACGAGTACTGTGAAACAAAATGGCGAAGACGAACACATCAAATCCGAGCCTAAACCTTCTTCTACTTGAAAAACTAGAAAATAGATTGTTGTTGAACTCGTTAATTCACCTAAAACCATTTTTATTGCTCATTGCTCAATAGCAGTTTTTAATGGTTTCCTGTTGTCTATGGTTTTTTTGTCTTAAGTTGATATATGGTTAGATGCCTGTTTTCTACGATTTTCTGTTCTCGAGTTAAATAGTTAGATGATACTCTATCACCTTAGTTAACTTCATTTATTAAAGTTGGCATGATTTCATACTACATGCAAGTTGGTTTTAGACTCGGTAACAGTTTAGTTCGCAGAAGCTGTATCCATGGACTGTGACGATTGCAACATGCTAATATAAACAGTCAGGTTTTGAACTTTCTCAGAAATCTAAATTGTTAATTTTAATCATTTCATGTTGTCAATTATGAAGTTAATAAGTAAATCCATGTCTGATTACTTATCAAATTAATTGTCAGTGTTTTGTTGCAGTACTGTTTAAAACTGCAATATATGCAGCAGTGGCAGTTTTGTTGTTAAAAATGTTTGGTGATTGTTAAAGCTAAGTCAACTCGCACGACCCTGTGCTTGGACAATAATTTTCACTTTTCAGTTTTACTTGATTATAACTTTGAGATACACAATTCTACCTTGGTTCTGACAAACCTCGTTATTCTCAAATAACGGCGTAGAGTGCTACTCTTAAAAGCTGCAACAAACATTTGGTTTGTACTTCCAGTGATTAGGCAACCTAGTTATATGTATTTTTGTGTCAGATCTACACAGAGAAATAACTTATACCACACGACAAGGATATTATATGCAACACAACAAGGATCCAGATGTCGAGTGTAACAGTGAGAGAGTGTTTCGATCAGCTGAGCGAGGTAATCTCCCACTACAAGAACAACAACACTCAACATGAGTACTCTCAGAGATGCATCAAACAGGACATCGCCTTCGTGAGTCAGCTTATTTCTTTCTGTAATTTTTTATGAATGGTTATAAGTTCCCCAATATTACACCCCCGGTTTTGTTTATGAATTTAAAGTAGTGATATACGCTACCAAGTACAGTCATTATATATCTTAGTTAAAAGAAAATATTTCAAAACATGGTGTAGCCGTCCTGATTTGAGATTTGAGTTTTAAAACAACTAGATGAACATAACGTAAACTGCAGGTCAGTCAAGTGTTCAATAAACTTCAAATGAAGATGGAAGAGATCCGAATGAACCGACAGTTCCAGACATACATTGACAAGTTAAAACCTTTACTTAAAGCTGGTAAGAACGCTTCTGTACGGTCAGTCGCTGGGCATAATCTTTTAAAATGCGATTATACCAACATATGTAGCAAAAAATACGATTCAATCGAATTTTCATGGTGTTTAACCTCAGTACAGAATGATTATTGATTTATCCATTTTCTTCCATCTCCATTTCCATTCATAAGACAAAACGTGTACTTTCAGAGCATGTCCAGAGGAACATTCTAGAGAACAAGATAAAGCTCCACAAAGCGAGCAAGTGTTTTACCGTGGAGTCAAAGAAACTTTCTATTCAACACATCTGTCAAGCTCTCGGTTTGTTTTAATCTCGGCTTACCATGCAATCAAAGGGGTTTTAAAGTCCTAAAGAGATCCTGTAGCAACTAGCACTAAATAAGGACTATATGTAACAGCTTTTATGTTATGCTTCTTGCTTTATACCTTATTTAAAATTATATTTTTGGCAGTTAAATAAATGCTAGTTATTACTTTGTTAGGATTAAAGTGTGTGGAGGGGGATGATATGAAGAGTTACATTAGTTTCGACGCTAATGAGTTTTATCTTGAAGTTTCTTTCGGCCAATCTTCCGACTTCAAAACAGAGGTAAGGTCAAGGTTATTGAAAATGAAAAAAATCAATGATTTTGAACCTCTTAGAGAACGCCTTTTTTGTGAAACAAAATGATCAGTAATCGAAATCTTTTTGTGCCCAGGTAATTCAATTTAAAAATAATCTTATCTCAAATGAATTTGCGTATGTATAATAGAACATTTCAAGGTAATTAAGTTTATGGCCTTTACAGAGTCCACACAAATGAACGTTATAAAACTTACCAGGGAACGAAAGTTAGTCTTGTAACGGAAGGAAAACCAGAAGATCAGCCGGACATAGCGGATACTCTCGACAAGCAGGACTTCCCTGCATTCCAGGAGCACCTCAAGGGACTCATCAGCATTTTTAACATTCCATTGGAACCTCGAGTGAGGCCTATCCTGTTCGCAGCTCTTAGGTAGGCTGAGGGTAGAGACAGGATTGGAAGTTCTAAGTTGTAATGTAGTGATTGCAAAATTTAAAAGATAGAAGTTTCTATTAGGAATCAAAATGTTTATGTTTAAATGGTAGCAACAAATATGAAAAAGAATTGTCATTTAATATACAATATTTCAGTCAGTGAAACACAATTATTCTTTAAGTGGAGTATAATGGAATATATTGTAATTGTATTATGATGAAATTACAAATTCAGTCGAGATTGAATTTGATTGTACTGATAACTGAATAAAGTACATATATGTATATATAGTAATTATTCACACTGTACCCAGGTCTCTAGAAAGCGACCTTGTAGCAATGAGTGGAGGAACAGACATTCCGACCGCGGACTCCGTCAACATGACGTCTACTGGTCACGTGATCAAATCACGTGGTGGCCTCGGAATCAAGATTCTCTACTTCCACAACAACTTCCTGGTCGACAAGGATAACTCGGTGAAAGAGAAAGTGAAAGTGAAACTAGAAAGTGGGGTTGAGGTCCAGGAGGGGGAGTGTGAGAGTGTGTGTATCGGAGTTGAGTGTTCCAACACAAACCAACTGCCAACACAGTGCTTGTTTCTGAGGCAGAACGAGTTTAAACAACTTTCTCTCAAAGTTAATTCTGGTGGGTTTTTATGAAAAAGTACTGCAATCATCTATAATATTTATATTTCACGTTATCAATCTCTGATCCCATTCCATTGTCATTTTGCATCCTTCTAATCATCAGAAACTACCTAACAAATTTCACTGCCCAGAGTACGTTGAAGCAACCTTTGTGATGAAACTCAGTAAACCTATTGTCATGACGGTATTCAAGATGAACTCCCTCCTCAAGAAGCTGGGAAACAACAGCCTTATCAAGGAAGAGGCTGTTTCAACCACATTCTTAAACCTACTTCTTACTAATGCTGGGTCTGTCCTATTACTGTCTGCTGTTATTTCTAGCTTAAACTGTTATGTCTAGCTTACCTGTTATTTCTAGCTTAAAGTGTGTCAGTGATCAATATGAACTTTGACCACTGCTTATTACATTATCTGCTTATTATTTAGTCTTTGATTAACAAAATTGATTAATAGATTAATAAATTAACAAAATTAATAAATAAATAAATAAATTAACAAAATTAATTAATTAATTAAGTAAGAAAATATTTTTCAAGACATGAATACATAAAAGTAACACAACCAATACCCAGGCTTAACGACGTGCAACAGAACAAAGACAAAAACTTGAAGTACGAGAAACTGAACCACACTTACTACTTACTGAACACTGGGAACGAGAAGGCTGTGGAAATACATCGCATTCCTTTCTCTCATCCCTCACAGGTTAAAATTGTAATTTGTAGACATTCCATGCTACTATTATATTGTTGCACATGTTCTAAAGATTACCTTTTATTCTGTAATGATGACAGTTTTTTAGGAACCTGACAACTACCACTTCAAGTTTCCAGAACTTTCTTACTTTTTGAATTACTTATCTTTTATCTACCTGCAGGTTTCAGCAATTATAAGTACATTACGACAACAAACAGTGTACAACAGGTTGCTGTTGAGTTGCCACGACAAGCCCACACCAGTAAAGCCAACGACAATATCTTCATCACCAACACCCAAATCTAGTTCCCACTCCAAGATAACTGTTGATATCACCCTGCAACCCGGCTCCTCGATGGAGTTTGTCTTCGGGCACCCAGAACAAGCGCAGCTCTGTGTAATGAACATAGACGTGAGTGTACCACAGACAAGCAACCTGACACAGACCAGATCACAGACAGTAGTAGAGGTCTCCACAGTAGACACTCTGAAAACCGGGGTCCTCAGTAACGTCGCCAGTAAATACCTCTCTGTCCCGCTGACCCTTCACTCGCTCCTGCGCATACTCTCGCATCATCACAAGAACAACATCAAACCTGTCAAGTTTAAACAGGAACCCCCCTTCATGTCGACAGACTACGATTTAGGTGTAGTAAAGGTAGCCAGCAGTCCTCCTCCTATCACACCATCAGTAGTTAAGTGTGAGCCGATGAGTTCTCTCTCTGAGTACACCCCAGCTCCCCCAGATGTCGGGCCCATGCTGACTCCTCCACCCATGTCACAGGGTCACATGCCCTCCATGTCCAGCCCCTTTGGTCCTGACTCTCTTAAACCGATACCCAGCCCTCCAGATATTATCGCGCAGAAGAGGAAGCGTCCAGTAGGGTGCGATGGGGACGAGGCTCTGTTGAAGAAACCCACGAAACTTGTGAAAATATGCGACTCTGTAGTTCCGAGTATCCCTGTATTATCACCCATGGGTGGACTGTCGAACACTATCAGACATCCCATGAGACCGATTGGACCGCCGTCTCTTAAACCTGCCCCGATACATTCTTCCTCGCCCCAGGCAGGTCTGGGGATTATACCGTGTTTGTCTCCAGCGCCTCGCATGACCCGTGCACCTAATCAGAGCGGTGTACCCACGCTGCAGAGTGGTGTTCCCAGTTTACAAAGTTCTGTACCTACACTTCAAGCAGGAATGTCGATCAAGAGCGAGCAGGGTGACCATGAACTGGGGGGTGAAGGTAATGATAATATCACGTGACTTGGACTTAGATTAGTCTGGAATCTTATGAGAGGTTGAGACAAGAAACTCCAGAGTTTATTATCTAAGGATTGCTGATCTATTCCGATGATTCTGAAGCTGCATTGGGCATATTGAAAAGTGGTATGATAACAGAAAGTGTTGATGATAACAACATGCTTCGTTGAAATTCTTCCAAAAGTCCTGTAATAACTACTTCTGCTTTAGAGGTAAAAGTTTAAATAATTGGAACAAAAATGATAAACCCAATGTGCTTTGAAAAATTATATAAGAATCGCTCAATCATGCAAAAGGTTTAGCTGAGAAAAAAAATTAACTTTATCACTCAATGACAAATAATTTCCACTTTGTTTCCATTATTGAAACTTAATTTGGAATGACTTGTTCAATTGATATTTAAACGATTCTCTAATTACAGATATTTTGTGTTACTTCTTAAATATTCACAACTCTTACCCTCAAAATTGTAATATTGGAATTTCTACGGCATATGTTCAAATCAACTGCGGTATTTATTGTAAAACACAAGCTATTTGATTAACCTCTGATTTTCAATCAGTAAATAGTAAATAGTAAACAGTAAACAGTTATAACTATTCAGATAGGCCGATGTAAACAAGCATCTACAAGATGACCTTATGTCGTACTTGAAGTATGATAGCACGATTGGAATGTAAAGAATTTAAAGAATGAAGTGTCTGCTTCTCCACGACCCAGATCCCAGGTACGATGACGTTTTGTCCGAGAGAGATATCCAGATAACAAACTTACCAGTGCTCCAAACCACAGTACTAAACCTAGACCACAGCTCTGACAACCTGCCCGGAAAATACGAAGGTATCATTGTCTCTAGCAAACACGGTGCTGCGTTCCTCATTAAAAACAAGATCAACATTTCTGGGAAGTCACTAGCGGTTGTCGGACCAGCTACCGCCAAGATCCTGAGAAGATACGCTGACCAGTTTGATGACGTCACGTTAGTTTGGGAAGACAACGCGACCTTGCTTAGTCAGACTATTTTGTCCTCATTTCCCCGGTCCTACTCCTGGATATTTTACTGTGGGAACAAAGCGTTAGACGTTCTTCCTAGAACTCTGTCGGAACATGACGTCAAACTGAAGCAGCTGGTTGTTTACTCAGTCGAGAAGAGGCGGGAGTTTGACAAGGATTTATCTTCATTGGACGTCAGTGCTTTTCAAGCGGTGGTGTTTTTCAGCCCGTCTGGCGTTGAGTATACGGCGGATCTTTTACGCGAAAGACTTTCAAGAACGTGCGTTCTCGTGGCGTTTGGTAAAAGCACTGCTGCTGCTTTGTCTGAGAGTTTTAGTGATACTTTTGTGATCAGAATTTGTGAACATCCCACGCCCTCGGGCGTCTTTGATGTGCTGATGAGCTTGTGATTATATGTTATAATTTATTTCGTTATTTGTGACCCTCCAATTCAGTGTTTTATAGAGATGTTGCTGTTCAGGAACAATTTAAGTTAAGTATGGTATTTCTGTCTGCTGTTTTTTAATTCAAAAATTTATGTAAAACTTTATATAAAAAGTTTATTTCCTTTTCTTCAAAACCCGGTGTTTATCATGCTTATGACTTTTGAATTTGGGATTTATCCCTGATAAAATTTCTTTATCTCGAAAACAAATGGCAGATATTAAAGCGTGGCGATAATTACAATAACTGATGCAAAATGTAACGAAAATTTTCTCTGTTGTAGCGTGTAGCTGTGTAGGAAAGAAATTCCCCAATAAGAAAAAGATAGAAAAAGTCTACGATTTGCATTTCATGGACAAACGGAGAGCCGCTTTTCAAGAACAAAAGCCCTTGTGCGATTGGTCCAAACAGTAAGTACACATTTAGTTAGATTTAGTTAAAGTTAGTAAAATTTAGTTGCAGTTAGTAAAATTTAGTTGCAGTTAGTAAGATTTAGTTGCAGTTAGTACGATTTAGTTGCAGTTAGTAAGATTTAGTTGAAGTTAGCAAGGTTTAGTTGAAGTTAGTAAGATTTAGTTGAGGATTAGTAAGATTTAGTCAAGGTAAGTTAAATTGAATAACCGGCCAAATCCCCTCTGATAACTCAATCTAACTTAATATCTTCTAGAACATCAATTGCCACAATCCTATAAGATACTATGGCGCGAAGTCCGAACGACAGAAAAGATAGAGATAGGCATTTGAAACATCACGTTTGTGCATACGCGCATTTTATGGATTTGTTTCTATTTGTGATCTTCCACGTGCTTTATTAGGTGGCAAATTCAACTTTCGGACAGGAATACGGCCTACGGGGCAAAAAGATAAACGGCCGAGGCAGGGTCTGGGTCAGAATTATCCATTGACTGTTGCAATTTACACGAGGACTGTTAGGATTCTTTTGCTAAGTAGAGCAATACATGTTAGGACCACAAGTTAGGAATTAAATTTAGGCATCTAAGTTAGAAAGATAGGACTACGACTGAGAATAACAATTAAGGATTACATAGGATTGATTTAAGAGTTAGGACTACGAGTTTGAAGTTGCTAGTTACAGAATTTTACACGCTAGGCTGGCCCACCGCCCGTTGTGCGCGAATCATGCCGCGAAACAAATGGCTGGGGTCGGGGCGCCAGCCCCTAGCGGGGTCCAGTGGTAGCGCCCCAGTGGGGCCCGAGCATTGCTAAGTTTATTACTAAGCAATGCCCGATGTTATCCGAGACATTTACGACGCTACTAACTACAATCTATCTTATCCTTCTATCCTACTTCAGACCAAGAGCACAAATCTACTTCGCGGACGAGGAGAGATTAGCAGCGTTGTTCTACAAGCTGGACTACTACAAGGATGGTCACGTGACCGTGGAGGAACTGGAGAAATATCTGGAAGAAAAGGAGATGAAGGTTACCAGGGACGAGATTGAGGTCAGTAAGTACAATTAAGAATCTGTCTTGCGCCTTGCATGTATCTTGTAAGTTAAGGTTATTATGTAGGACTATAGGGCATTACCATCGTATAACGTACGAACTCTTATAACCATATTAGGTAAAAACAGATACAAGAAACTGTGTAGGTGGGAACTTGAATTCAAGGCTGAAGGCACTGGGAAGGAATTAATCTTGGAGCGGACGATATTTTGGTAGATTTTGGAGGGATGCAGAAGGCAGTATTATGGGGGGATTGTGCTAAAATTTTTGGGGGATGTATGCCCTCCATCCCCACCGGAATTTGCGCCACTGTTTAGATTTAGAACGCTCAACGAAATGAAGATACATTTTTACATCATGCTTCAGAAGCTCTGACTCGTTGAAATAAACTATTTGACTCAAATAGTACTTAATTTTTATATGTGATACTAGTGAAAACCCGCGAAGCAGAATTGAAATACCTTGAACTGGTTTTTATGCATATTTTGATTGGTTGATTGTATTACCCTTTAATCCCATGACCTTTGCACTGTGCACGATTACCAGTCCACAGCGTGGTACAGCTAGTGCAACAATAGTTAAATTGCCGTCAGGTCAGTGTCTGAATCACCGCTCCACCGTTTATCATCAAGTTTCCATCTTTTCCAGATACCTATTATTACCTTATATTTTCCAGATACCTATTATGTACTCTCGAACGTAAGATAGTAGGAACACTGAACTTAATTAGGTCTCATACACTTACATTTACAATTACACACTGGGATTGACCGGTTAAAATCTGGACCTTGTTAGTTTGACATCCACCTCGCATTGAAACCTGGGCGGAGCAGGCTCAACCAGCCCAAATCTTGCACTGCTGGTAGCAGAACAGTCAGAACTCAGAACTTGGAATTCACTTGTCAAACACGTGACTTCCACCTGACAGTAGAAACCTGTATGCAACAGGCTCAACCAGCCTAAATCTTGCACTGCTGGTGGCAAAAAAGCCTATCTGTGGCAATTTAAATTCTTCGGGCGCCTCTCGGGGGCGCCTTGCACACATGCACGCACGAATGCACACACCAACGCACGCATGCACACACACACACACACACACACACACACACACACACACACACACACACACACACACACACACACACACTACACACTACACACACACACACACACACACACACACACACACACCACACACACACACACACACACACACACACACACACACACACACACACA
>JH152938.1:104391-116023 GCA_000226015.1 Mnemiopsis leidyi | reverse complement strand
ACACACACACACACACACACACACACACACACACACACACACACACACACACACACACACACACACACACACACACACACACACACACACACACACACACACACACACACACACACACACACACTAACACACGCACGCACACGAAAACAATCACTTCCTGCATCAGTGCAAAAGCGATATACACGTGCGTGTTGGCATAACAACAGTAGTTATCTTACAGTCTGCTGTCTGTATTTGTACGTCGCGACTCTTACTTTTATAGCTATTTGTTAAGCTATTAGTATAGCTATTAGTATAGCTATTTGTATAGCTATTTGTATAGCCATTTTACAACTATTTGTATAGCTATTTGTAACGCTGTTTGTATAACTATTGTCTCTGCGCCCATATTAAGATATTATCTTCCTGTACGTTAACTATCTGCAGTGTGCCAATGATTTGTCTTTTATCGCTGTTTGTATTTAATTACAAATCGACATTGTACATTTGACCCTGCAAATAAAAATTTTCGGTTAGTCCATGAGTCATTTGTTGACTCAACAGATGGACTGACATCAAACTACTCTGATGTAATTTCATTACGAATAATTCACTCCGATAAGTGCTGTATCATTGTATGTCCCTTAAAAATTTAGTACAGTTGGACTCATAACATATGTTCGCTCTACTACCGACATTCCCTTTCGTCCAATTCATACGACATACCAACATTCCATTATTCATAACTTAATCAACATTGCTCTGTCCTATTGGCGGTGTAACCGTTATAAATCTCGACTGTGCACAGAAAATGAGCTAACTTCACGTTGACAAGCTCAAATAACAACATATTTAAACTGACTATAGGTTACTTGGCAATGTCACTTTATACCGTAAAACATTGTAACATACGGTGTATAATGATAATATGCACTGCATGCTTTGTCCATGTACATAATGTACACTCTATCGTACTGATCAAACTTATCAGCTATAATTGTATTGGAGCTTACCTTGTTGTTGGTTGTATTGCTCGATATGATATTATTGTAGATAACGGAACTCTGAAGCTACGTTCACATTTTACAACTAAAGTTTATACCTTGTAAAGAAAATGTGAGCCTGGCGCTTTAAAATTACAGGTTTCCCAGGAAGTAAAAACTTATCCAGCGTATGGCATGATTTAGTGATTAACATTTAAATCTTAGAAAGGCGCAACTTACTTTCTGCAGCGGTAAAATATACATTTATCACGTAGCGCAATTGTATAATAGTGATACCACAGATAGCTCATGTGTGATGTATTGTTGCACTTTGCCGCTTTTTTGATTTTCCGCTACCTGCCTATCGGGTTACATCTCTTTTAGTTCGTCCCCAATACTGAACATTTGGGCTGGTTTAGAACATAGTGGTAGATTAATTTTCACGGTTTCAAATTCAGTAGCTATACGGTAAATGATGAGTTGTGATAGTTTTATAGTAAATTTTTAATGTGATATAGTGCAGTATCATTTCTTGTTGCTGTAGTTACTTCTTAAACATTGTTCATCACAGCCGTTTAGCATTGTTTAGTTATGATATGAAACAAAGTTTCGTTAGAAATTTGTTCAACATAGTTCTTGTAGAAGCAGCAGAGAGCTAGACCGCCTTATCTTTTGTTATTGTGCTTATGATTTCAAATCATCTCATGTGGTGTAAAGCTAAAATCTTATCAGAATTATCGTTTCTGTTCAAAGAAACCTAATATATCCCACACGTACAGCACTCCGCTATGTAACTCAATGACAGTTGAAGACAAGGTTGCTGCGCAAAATGTGCCACTGAAGCACGTGGAGGCGCAACACGTGCACGTGCCACTAAAGCACGTGGAGGCAGATCATGCGCGACTGGAGACTCTCTTTCACACTCTCGATCACAACGGGGACGGTTTCATCGACGAACATGAGCTAATAGGTTACATGACATCATTTTATGGAGAGGATGGAGATCTTCTTGAGGAGGAAGCCAGAGTGAGTCGGTTAAGTGAAATCTAGTTTGAAATTTGCTTCATTGTTGCTGATCTTTTGTTTTAATCTGCTGCTTTACTTCGAATTCGGAGAAGTCATTTTTAGAAGTAAACATCAATCGACAATCAGTTATTATTAGTTTATAATTATAAAATAGAGAGATATCTGCAATCTATTGTCATTGATCTATGATCAAATAAATAACGCTAACAGTTAAATATGTATTTTATGTAAGTTATACTATAGATTTTGGTGATTTTACATCACAAACTAATCTCTGTTCAGCCTGGCTTGTATTTTGATAATCTTAATGTATCATCTAAAATCTTGACGCTAACAGCTTTTGTCTTCGGACCTTTTGTCTCTATAGAGTAATTTGCTATTGGCTAATTCTAGTTTGCTGTTTCCTCTTGCTTGCAGGAGTACCTTTATGCAAGTTTACAATTGATCACGTCTACAAAGATTGAGATAGTGTAGATGTTCGCCTCTCCTCCGAATGAAGCAAGTTCCTTGTCGCCACTCCTAGTTCCCGCAACATGAACACGTCCCTCCTAGCCATGTCTCCCAGGTCCTCCCGAACAGACCTCCCTCTAACCGGTATAACGCGGTTGTTCCCCCTCTGGAGTTGTCGGAAGTATTCGTTCCACCTTTCCCGCTCGTTCCATCTCCTCACCCCTAGCAGTCTACTCCTCACCCAGTCCCTGAAGCTGACAACAGAGGCGTAGTAGATGACGGCGTTGGAGACGTTGTTTAGGTAGATGAGGAGACGCATCACTGCCGCGTTGTTAGACACGATCTTAACGAACCACTTGGTCTCTTTCAACACCCCGTTGTAGACCATGAGCTGAGTAGCGGAGAAGACAACGGTGGGCAAGAAACTGACGCAGTAGACCGTTGCTATGGAGATGACAGTGACGATACCCTGGAGGTTTGCAGACCTGCCTCGCTGGCTGTTCATCCTGATAGCGATGGCAATAAGACAGATGGTGGTGCCAACAACTGTAGCCGAGCTGACCATCATGATAACCGTCTCAACTATCATGTTTACCTCGTAGTTGTCTACTATAACTCCGCAGCTCATCAGGGGGAAGAAGAATATGATGGTGTAACTTCCGGTGACGTAAAGGAGGATGGACCCAGCGGAGATGAACCAGACAAACCCGGCAGTGAAGTGTCCGTGTCTACCTCGCCAGGTTGACGAGTGGAAGGGGAGGAGGACTGAGGCGAGCTTGCTGCAGTTCAGAGCACAGACCAGCAGCATGCTGCAGTAGATGAAGGGTGTCCGGGTGAAGACTTGGAAGTAGCAGAACTTGTCTCCGAACATCCAGTGGTCGGTTGCCACTGTCAGGAAGGTAGGGAAGATGAAGAAGATGGTGTTGGTCAGATCTAGAACTGCAACGTGGAATATTAGCGTCGTGGTGATTTTGTCTAGTTTGATTACCTTGCGGGTGCTGGCTAGGAGTATAACTGTGTTTCCCAGCAGTCCCGAGATTGTCAGAAACAAGAAAAAGGTGATCCACAGCGGACGTTCGGTTTCTGTATTGATGTGATTTCCAATTAGAGCCTCGTGGTTTTTGTATAGCTGGAAAACCGAATCAGTCCTTAATATTTTCAGATCGGATCTCATTGCTGAAAAGCTGTGTAGTTATTAGATATGTGCAACCGCCTAAAAGACATTGTCTTTCCATGATTCTTAAATTTCCTATTCAATCTGTTAGAACTATCGGAGTTCATGATTCCAACAACAACGCAAGTTATCTAAGAAACGATACTACAACTGCAGTGCTTGAATATAGCCGGGAAATGTTGCATTATGTTTGCCATGTCCCATCCCGCTTATAAAAAGACTGTTCTCGCCTACTAGCACAGCTACTGGTTCGAGCAAAATTGTTGGGCATTGTGCTTGGAATCACCACGGTGACTGGTAATAGAGTTATGACCGGTCACGGGTTTAAATCTAAGAATATCACTAGAGGGTCTTATTGGATTTCCTTTGTCAATTCGTGCAAGGAGCACTACTCCTGTCGAACACCCGGACGGTTAAATTAAAGGATGGAGTTTTATTTAACAGCGCGGTGGCTAAGTGTTCTGTAACTCGTCAACGTCAACCCCCGTTGCGGCACGAAAAGATTTTTGAGATATTTTTTACAACAAAGATGGTTTTTGAGTTAAATTGAGCTTTTAGATGTGATATATTTATGCTGAAAATGAAAACTGAATACAGCCAATGCAATAAGATCTAGATAATTATCCCTTTATAAGGCCTCCCTAAGATTGGTATAGCTGATCTGCAAGGTTGTCTGATAATTAAAAAACTTTGTATGAGTTTTAAGTGGTTATTGGCATAGTTTTTATCATTATATTTGAACCTAGAATTGAACAAAGTATCACTGTTTATCTTTGGTTTTATTCTCTGTTATTTATCTATTTATTAGTTATTAATATATTGGTTAATATTGAGAGGAATCATGCATTCTCACATATCACCGGAGCAAACTGAATAGTATCGAATTTTTAAAAGAGAAAAGACATGGATATTGTAGTTGTCATCCGCTATTCGCATTTATGTCAACTAAAAAACCAATGATCGTTCGTGCCCGAATCACACAAAGCTCCTAACCCAATCACAAATTGACGGTATTTCGGCGAGACTCGACCAAAGATTTGTTTGATGAAAACGTTTTAGCATCCAGCCATGAGGCAATAGTCACGTCTTGAACAGTTGAACAGTATACTGTTGCAAGAATCAGAACTAATATCAATCTGCTGGTACAGTAAATGACATGGGGTGCGAAATTACTCAAATCGTTTACCACAACCTTAAAATTCAGTAAAACTGAGCTCAGATTATAAAATTCGACTAAAGGGGTTCCTTTCATGATAGTTACTTCCGATTTCTGTTGGTGAGCTCACGTGATATGTAATTAGGTAGACTCACTGCTTATTTTCTCGAGTGTGAACCTGACCCAGGCGAAGTGCGCTGCGCTCAATTGGACTGTTTCATATAAGTATAACAAAACTTGTATATTAATAAACGTCGTGAAAAATCCTTTAATAAGGAGAAGAAGTCGATTTTACGGTGGTGATGGGGCGACAATTTAATTGCTGTATCAATATTCAAAATAGTCATATCTTGCGCTGCATGACAATTAACATTCACAATTAAGCAATTAGTATCTACAATCAGTATTCATGCGTATTAAAATTTAAATTTAAACTCTAGATATTTCTGGAACGTTAGCAGCACAACCCATGGTAAGTTCTATAGTCTCAGTAGCTCTGCGCTTGTACCGAGCCAGTGGTGATCCAACTTCTTCGTGAGCAACCCTGCTACGTTTACCAAACTGAACAAACAACCGCTTCAGCCAACGCCGAACAAAATCACGAAAACTGGCTATGGAAGCTAGGTAAACAAACACGTTGGCCGTGTTGTTCAAGTAGATTATGTGTACTGCAAACGTTCGTCCGTGGGTGAACAGAAACCGGTTGAACTCCTCCGGAAAGCGGAAACCTTTTTGTTCGATAAGAAAAACAACGTAGACCGCGGTAATGGGAAGGAAGCTGATGCAGTAGAGAACAGCAATGCAGATAACTGTTACAACACCCCGGAGCTTCAACCCGTTCCCCCTTGCTTGACTCAGTCTAAATGCTATTACCGTCAACCAAATCGTCGAACCAACCACCACCACGGTGCAGCCTATGGTAAGGGCGAAGTTTATACCCGCATAGACAGAAGTTAATCGTTTTGGGGTTCCTACGACCATAAACTCGCACGTTATGGATTGGAAGTTAAACATGGGCTTTACGTAGCCGTTTTGCACCATCAGGATGGAGATCGGCAAGGGGAGACCAGACACCAGGCACATTATAAATGAAATAATGTGAGCGTAACGTGTTCGCCAGCTTTCAGAGCGCAATGGGAACAGAATATACGCCAACTTGCTACAACTTAGAGCGCAAACCAATAGCATGCTGTGGGTTTGTATCGATACCTGCGTCATTGCTCGGAAGTAACAGAACTCTTTTCCAAAGAACCATCTATTTGCTGCGACTGTTAGAAAAGTGGGGAAGATTACCAGCACGGTGTTCAGTATATCAGAAACAGCAACGTGCTGTATGAGCGTGGTGGTGATGTTGTCCAATAGTATTGCTTTTTCTCGAGTCGCCAGCAATATAAGTACATTTCCAAGAAACCCTAGGGCAGTTCCGCAGAAGAAGAAGCTTGTCCAAAGATAGCGGTGTACCTTAACGTCGACTTCTACTTTCCCAAATATGCTCCAGTACTTGATGTACAGGTCGAAGATAGCCTGGTCGGGGGACGGAATGTCTGGATACGGAGGTGTCGTCCTGTTTTCTGTCATGTCCAAATATGGTGATATTTCAGCTCCTACACGCTTTGTGGTTCACTGAAAAATAGAAAAGCTGAAAGACTGTAGTGACGAAATCGTGAATGATCATTTTGGGTGATGCCTCATCTAGGCACTAGGCAGGTTCAGGAATTATTAGCCGACTCTCTAACTAACCGGGCGTAATGATGGTAACCCCGTGACCAATCCATTTCTGTGGCACGGCACGGCGATAATGCAATAATGAGCAGGTATTTGCATGAACTGGGATGAATTATAGCGACACTCACCAGAAAGCGTCAAAGCGGGGTATCTCGATCGTAAAACTTGAACTTTTACTGCCGGCTCGTCTAATCTTAACCTGAATGAACTGGTCAATATAGAAATCATAAATCTCTCACAATTATCCGCCTATCTTTGTGCCAAAAACAGTGATAAATCAGTAATGGTCGATTTAGGAGCCAAATACATGACTGGTTCTTTGTCTAGTTCTAGTTCTAACAGTTACTAAATATTCTAGCAGGTTTTTGGAATTTCAAATATGTTCTCATGCTAGGTAGTTCCCACTTTTTCTACAAAGCGTGTCTAGAAATTTTTGGCCGCCTAAGCGATCGAACAATTTCAAGTTAGTTTGATTGCTACCGTAAAAGAAGTTGAAAAAGGTTTAACATATTTCATCAAAGTTTCATAGAATAGGGTCGTAGCCGTATCAGTTTTGCAAACGTAACTAGAGGTAATACTACGATACTACAGCTGACACGATCCCCAAAGAGTAGTTAACTATACCGCGACTATTGTTTGGGCCTTTCTAATTTTCCTCCATATCTTCTCTGTATCTATTTGTTGTGATAAAATAATCTAAACTCACAATAAAACTTAGACACGACTATAACCTGTACGGATACAGCTGACACAATACGTAAAACTTTGTCACGACTCATGGCACCTGGCTCGAGATCATGATTAGACCTCTTATTGCGCTGGCCGGCAAGTGCTACAAATTGATCAACCCAGTGTCTGGTCCCTGGATGTATTGACATGTTCGGTATATGTAGCCACACTTAGCAGTGCAATGAGTGTTGCTTTGATAGACGCAGCGGTATATTTAGTAGGGTTTGGGATGATAATTTGTTGGAGTAGATTGCTATATGGTTCGACTGTTTGAAAGAATACGTGGACCTTAAACCTGTGGGTTTATGTTGATAGTGAAGAGGAAATTCAAGTAAAACAGTAAAATAAGATGAATAATAATACAAGAATTATGTCAAGAAGCGTTGTTAAGTTTAAACACCAAGTAAATTCGATACGTTAAACAATCCAACCAATAGAAATGAGCACTTAAGTGGCGATGATCAAGTAATCCTTGGACATAATCTTTCTTTGAAATTTGAAATCTAACTGTCAAAAGCTTACGTGACGTCATTCTTGGCATGGAGATCAAAGTTGTCAATTGTCATACGTAACCTTACAATCTTGCTGTGCCGGGGGGGGGGGGGAGGTGGGTTCTCATCTAACAAAACCAATCGCGCACCTAAGTTTGTTGATGCATTTGTGGAATAAGATTTTATTTTTGTTTCCGAAAGATTTTTTGTGGAACAATGCCAGTAATGTGTTCAGTAATCGCTTCAATGTCTCCATTACCATCTTTTTTATCTGGTCAAAATACTAATTTGAAAGCTAAAACGTTCAGAAAATCATATATACAAATAAAAAATCCAAAAAACCAATCGGTGGACCGATATCGGTAGACAGGCATCAGTTCTTTATTATTTGGATTCTTTTATTTACGGTAATAACCCCCTTCCCCCCTGTGTAGAAAAGCGCATTTGACAAGATAGTGAAATGCATTACATCGAACTCTTTATTTTAGAAACTGTCAGAGATAGTTGTACAATCACCTTAACTCATAAACTACAGAAATCTAAAACTACATAATAACTTCAATTGTGGCCGCTAGTTCGGGATTTTACCTGATTTTACCTGATTTCCCGTCCCGCAAACGAGGGGGTTTTCTTATGCTATACTGCGTTACATACTGCGTTACATACTCTACTGCGTTACATACTTTACTGCGTTACACGCGTGACTCTCTATTCAAAAGCAATATTGCTTTTGAGTCATTTGCGCTGCGAACTCGTTCGGAGCCAAAGCCTTTTTCTCAAGGCTGTGATCTATTTAAAAGTCACTGCGGAAATCAGGTAGAGCACAATCGAGAAGAACGCTTTTTGAATGAACGATCATTTGAGTGTTGAGTAAAAGGTTTACACCCTTTTACCCAACACTTGCCACGGCTGACCTCCAAGGAATAAACTTGCATCGGGTTGTATGTATACATATATGTATACATATGTATATACATATATACATATACATTTATGTATATACTTCGTGCAATTTTCCAAATCTTAAAATAACAGCCTGGGCCCTGGGTCAAATAAATATAACGTCTATTTTATGTATATCACGCATAAAGACAGAGAATAAACTTTAAAACCGTCATTTCCCTAAAACATGGTCAAGAGCAAGATTGCAATGGTTATAATGCCGCTTTCTACTTGCATGGCAGTACTTTTATTTGTTACCTTACTAACAATTTCTTACTTAACAGTATGTAAAATATTGTTTTTGTGTCCTAGATTGACTGTCGTGTTGTCCACTTAGTGGCGTGAATGGGTTTTTCTATGAATCTTGCCGGTTACGGAGGTCAATATATGCTGGCTTTGGAGGCTGGAGCTGCAAATGTTAAGAGGGGTCTGGACTTTTAATCTGTAGCTATTAGGTAAGAGAAAACCTGGAGCTGGGCAAGTTCTGGACAACAAACTATACAACAATTGTGGAAAGGCGGGATAATACATAAAACAGTATTAAGTGGCGTGGTAAGAATGTGTCTACCCTTTACTAAACCGAGCAATTCGTACCAGAAATAAGCTAGTGACTCTAACGGCAAAGATCGGTATTGATTGACCTCGAACTATGGAGAGAAAGACTATTTTTACTTAAACACTGAACAGATTGGATCGTCCGATCAATACTTGGATAAGTTTACAAGTCGTGTTTTCTGAATAGGATGTATATCAGCCACTGTTTAACCTCCTCAGTGAATCTTTCAGGAGAATGTATCTAGTTGAACCTCAGCTAGGGATAACTTGTATATTCTTATTTAAATATTCTGCCCTAATAAGTGGGAATCACCTTTTGCCGCCCCAACATAACAAAAAATACAACAAGCAGCCAAGAAAATCTCCAGCATCGTTACAACTTGATAGAACTGCGACGTATACGTTTATTGATCTCCGATTGGTAGTCTAAGGTGCCTTAGTGAGTTGATATTGCGATTAAAATACAGGCCGATTAAACGTTAGTAGTTTTAATCGCATGTCTTGCCAATGTCTTTGATATTCATATTGTGTAATGACACAGATTATTGAAACAATTGTGATACCGATCATTGTAATACACAGATTATTGAAACAATTGTGATACCGATCATTGTAACACACAGATTATTGAAACAATTGTGATACCGATCATTGTAATACATTTACACCATATCGGTTCTTGCCTGGTTTTTGCTTGATCGAGCAGTGTGCTCAAACTTTATTTTCTTTCATAGAGTGCCTTGACAAATAGAATATTAGTGCAGGTAATTTTACTGCATGCATGCAGGTTATTTTATTGCATAAAGATCACCGTCAATCAAGAACCTGTTGTTACTAAAATATGGTTTTTGTAGAATTGATACATTTTCGTCGGTCCATTTAATCGGCCCAATCATGTTATATCATTGCTTTGACATTGCTTGTCATAAGTAACTGAAAAGACGGTCAAGTTACACCCAGGTTTTGGTAAATTTTACTCATGGTTTTTTTAGAACTTGATGATGTTCTCAGTGATGTACTGTACAAAAATTGTACCTCTGAACTAGGAGCTGGCAAAGTG
This sequence comes from Mnemiopsis leidyi, assembly GCA_000226015.1. Classification (NCBI taxonomy): domain Eukaryota; kingdom Metazoa; phylum Ctenophora; class Tentaculata; order Lobata; family Bolinopsidae; genus Mnemiopsis; species Mnemiopsis leidyi. The sequence continues at coordinate 105,753 of JH152938.1, read as the reverse complement.
ATATCATGACACATTTATAGGAGCTTATCGTGCTTATTTAAGTTGCATCGTGCGTCAGCTGACATGTTATACTCTTTTAATTTGCCTTTACCATGTCTTAATCGTTCTCTGACAAAATATTGACAAATTTGAAAAGCACTTTAAGTCCTGCGAAGTTCAAACGCCTTATGATTTAACATTAAAAAATACTTGCTTAAAATACGTGCCAATAACTTCGAGTTTTAATACTTTCAACACAACTATTATACAAATAATTTCAGTGACAATGTCTAAGTAGCTCAGGATGAAGAAAATATTTCTACAATGTTTTAAGCTCGTTTCATTGCCTTCGCAAACGACACAATGAAACTGTAACTGTCCAATAACTTCGTGGTCTTTAATTAAAAAAATGGTTAATTATCATGACCACACCTCCACTTTCCTGTTTTATGGGATTCTTGTATTTATCCCCGTGTTTTCAGGCTATTATAGAAAGAGGAGACATACGGAAAGATGGGAAGCTGGACTACCAAGAGTTCATGCTTTTCATGTTGGAACACGAGCGAGACCTTTGGGAGCACTTTGTTGAGCTAGACCATGATGGCAGCGGTCAGTTTTTCAACTTTTTAATTTTCACCCTTGCGATCCAGATAATGAAGTATTAAAGCGCATTGTGCTTCCAAATTTTCCCCTTTTAATCTTAGGACTGGGTAGTTGGTTGCAGTTAGATTGATTGAAAATTTGATCTTAATTTGGTCTCAATCTGATTGAAAATTTAAGTTGTTTTCTGAAAGAACTTCTCATTTTTCAAAAATCTGGAAAAGTCGCCAAAAGAAATTACAAAAATTAATATTTCAGGCCAAATTTCCTACAGCGAACTGAAGCTGTACTGTGAGAAAAACGGTATAGATATTCCCAGTGAAATACTACAGGACCATTTAAACAGGTGAAGTTTGATAATGTTATTCCCCATTGAGTTATCATGTGGATGTTATCAACATGCAAATTTCATAATGGTCTAAACTGTTTCAGTTGCCAGTTTCAGTCGCCTATTTAGCATCAATGTTTCAAGTAAGCTAAGGTTAGTATTATGCTTATAGCTAATACATAGTAGGTGAGGCTATGATAGAAAATCTTGCACTAATTTAAAACTATTATTAACGTTTCAGATTAGACAAAGACGGCAACCTGCATATTAGTTGGGACGAATTTAGAGAATTTAATCAGTTCAAAATACGATACGATCTTGTCTCAGCAACAAAACTTTTCGGGGTGAGTTAGTTTGCTCAGTCAGTCAGTCAGTCAGTCAGTCAGTCAGTCAGTCAGTCAGTCAGTCAGTCAGTCAGTCAGTCAGTCAGTCAGTCAGTCAGTCAGTCAGTCAGT
>JH152938.1:12219-70448 GCA_000226015.1 Mnemiopsis leidyi | reverse complement strand
CTCTCTCTCTCTCTCTCTCTCTCTCTCTCTCTCTCTCTCTCTCTCTCTCTCTACCTCTCCAGTTTGTTCACAGGCTTCCTCGCCTAGCTTTCAGCAGATATATGCACTACCCATCACCACCTCCAAAATGGCTCCACTGGAAAATCGCTAAAAAGATCTAACGTTACTTTAATTCCTTTTGGGTTCTTTGCAAGCTTGGAATGTGTCCATTTTCCAGGTTGAATTTTTTCCACTTCATCGCGTACTATTTTACAGGTCTTTTATCCGTATAGTCCAAATATGCAACTATGTGGGGGTGCTGAATGTTGGAGTATAGTTGCTGCCTTTACAACCAGTTGTATGTTCGGTACCCAGTCTAGTTTGATAGACTGTAAACGTAAAACGTCTAATTTAACTAAATTGGATGTGCTTAGCCAAATTTGTTTATTTCGCCAAATGTACGAGTTCATACAGTTCAGATTTCTTATTGGACAAGTATATATTGAGTAAGCTCAGTAGCCCTCTTACCAGTGTTTAAATAGTTTGTTGCTTCTGAGGCTTACTTAAAAAGTATCTCACTAAAATTTATTTTTTCTTTAAATGTTATTTGCATCATTTGAATTATGACTATTCCTTTTATCCATGATATAAAAGAGTTTGATTTAAAACGTACGTCGTATCGTAACGAAAATAACGAAAACCTAAAATTTAGGAATTGTCAATGATTAGAGTAACTATCAGTTTTACTTGAATTTGATGAACTGTCTGATTGTGAGGAATGTACGGCTGACTGTAGACAATATCGTGTCTGTACAATTATCTAGCTACTTATCTGAATCAGTATTAACAGAGTAGAATAGTTGTTCAGTAGCTATGTAGGAAATACAGAGTGTTTGTTTCCCACATTATTTGAATTCCAAGGAAATGGCAGGAATCCTTACACTTATACACAATCTCTGAACTAACGGTACGTCACGTGACCATGTAACTCACATAGTGCATACCTGATAAGATACACACCTTTAAACAGATATTTAGAGAAATGCCTGATAAGATCCGTATCGCGTACACGCCTTTAATATTTAGAGAGATCGCGACTTCCTTAGTTTAATAGTTTTGGAGTCACGTAGAGATTCCTAACTTTCCTTCTCGAACTTCCTGTAACAATGTGACACATTCTCACGTCACGCCACGAACTTCCTCTAACTTTGTGACACATTCAAACTCCTTGCAGTTATTTCTCACCAATTACTTAATGATCGCTGCACTGCAGTGTGCGCGTCAGCACTTATCTTGCCAACACCGGTCGTTGCTGTTCGGCTATATGCCCATATATGGTAATATATTCTTATATAGCGAAATTGCCGTTCTGGTTGGCGATCGCTTTTCCTTGATGGTTCCATCAGTAATAACAATTGTAACACTTACGAAACTGGCCTTTCACGAAGTAATATAGCTAAGTCAGAGATAAAATGGTGACGAAGCTTGGTTATGTAATTAATCGCTTACTCATTTACTCATTGCTGTGCAAAGACGTGTTCTGTTTAAAATGTCGAAAATAAAATGTTATTTCTCATCATTTTAGTTGTTTTTCTTGTAAATAAAAAACTTTTTTGTTGTTTTGCGATTGAATTTGTTTCCTTGGAGATGATTGGTTCAATACAATAATTGGGCATTCTATAGCTAGTTAACTATTTCAGTTTAATTTAGCATTTTTTATTTGAATAATGATCTTTATAAACTAGTTCATTATAATACTCAATATTAGATTTTAATATGTTGGAATAAATTGTACAGTAAACTGGACTAATGTTTTATTATGATTACAAGTAGAATAGTCAACTACTTATACACGCTAGTCTCGGCCTGTCTGGAGAATTAGTCGTACTGTTTTTACTGCCATGTAATGCTACTTATATATTATATGATAACTTCTTAGTCAGTAAGTACACAGAACACTCAAGCAGTTCTTGGTACTGAAGTATATGTACTATTTACTATGTTAAGACTAAGCATTTAGCCCGTAGTTTAGTATTGTGGGTTTTGACTGCAGTCTACACATTTTCAGTGATTATTTATATATTCTTGAGCTGTGCCACATTTTCTGGAACTATTTAGCATTTTCTGGAACTGCTCCTCAGTCCTTATTGTGTCGGTTTTCTTGGAGATTGCACAAAATTGTTTTTCTGCTGAAAGAAGTTTGGTTGAGGGAGTAGGCACTAAACATGCGATGACAGCTTGCCATATTCGCTTCTCTGCAATGTCCAGGAATTTCCTGATGTTTAGTATTTCTACCTGGAAGTGTAGAAGTGATTGTATTTTTGTTGTAAGACTTGATCAGCAGCTAAGATAATATAGTATGTTTCACATAACACTCTAGAACACTCTATAAGTCTATAACACATTCCATACCTAGTAAGCCTTAATGTTATACAAAGGCGGCTATCTGTGTTTTTACTTTATTAAGGGTTTAAACTAAAGGGAGAGCTAACGTCAATTAACAGGGATATTGTCAAAGGAATGAGAAAAACTTGATGTTGAACGATTTTAAGTATTTGTTGACAGATCCCTTCAAGAACTGGGCTAAAGCAGAATGCCTGCAGCCAAAAATTTTCTATTCGCAGTAGTTGAGAATGTTTACTAGAATCCCACCTAAACTTTGTAACGTCCACATTTTTTCTTTCCTGGGTCGTGGTGGAGAAATGTTAACCAGTGCTTAAACACATACTGGGTAAACATATTGGGTGATATTGTGTGGTTCAGTGTATTCATTTACCGCCGTATTTTGATGTATCAGTTTACAGCATAGCGCCACGGTTAGGTGTGCGCCGAAACGAAATTAACTGCTGCCACCTAATCCTGGCTATCCTACAATCGGTTTCATCTCGGTGTTTTCCCATGTGATGGAATTGTGAGTGCTATGTTGCACTTGACATGCCAGCATGAACTGTTTATTCCATCTAGAATTTCTCGATCTAACTATTCGCTACATCTATTTGTTCTAGAGATATGTGATAGAATCGTGGCATCTCATCACTTCTCGCTTAACTGCGGGATGTTGCACTGCACTGTGATTATCTTACCCAAAGTTCTATATGTAAAGTTTTAGTTATAATGCGTTATAGTGCGTCACTAAATGTCTAGACTTTATAATGGATTACTCGCATAATGTTATCTCAAAGATTATTTTGGCCTATCATATGTGTTATTGTGTAACAATTATTTCAAATCGGTACCTTAAAACCTGGGCAACTTTTTTAAACTTGAAAGATAACCATTTATTCGTTAGTTTAACTTGAATTTCTCTCAGTTCATTAACCTGCTCTTCTTCTCATTAGAAAGTTTCCGAAATGCCCCGTGTGTTTGGTGGAGCGCCCAAGTGCGCCAGCTGCGAAAAGAGCGTCTACGCTGCGGAGGAGCTCAAAGCTCTCAGCAAGATCTGGCACAAGTAAGTTTGTAGTGTCCGCTATTTACTGCCCCGTTAACTTCCCATATGGTATGTACTAATGTTAGGCAAAGTGAGATCTCTAAATAGTGCAGCTGAGTAAATAGTGTATGTATAGTCGAGTAAAGTGGTTTAATGTAGGCTCCTTCTTCTGTACAACAAATTATAAAGTTGCAATGTCTAGCGAGTAGCGGTGTGTGTTTGGATACATTTATACATATTTACACATTTATACACATTTATACACATTTAATGGCTTCATTGTTCGCAGGAGGTAATGTCAAATTTTTAAACATGAGGTTTCATGTAACGGTAGAGTCCTGCAACTTTACAAAGGATATTAATACAATAACTTATCCGTGTGTAGACTGCAGAACTTAAAAGTTAAAACGAGTGAATTACAAATTAACATAAGCTTTAAAACATTTGACCTAGCAATTAACATACTATAACATGTTTATATTTCCAGTACATGTTTTAAATGTAGCCACTGTAACACGAAACTAACATGTTTACATTTCCAGGATGTGTTTCAAATGTAGCCACTGTAACACGAAACTAACATGTTTATATTTCCAGGATGTGTTTCAAATGTAGTCACTGTAACACGAAACTAACATGTTTATATTTCCAGGATGTGTTTCAAATGCAGCCACTGTAACACGAAACTAACATGTCTATATTTCCAGGATGTGTTTCAAATGTAGTCACTGTAACACGAAACTAACATGTTTATATTTCCAGGATGTGTTTCAAATGCAGTCACTGTAACAAAAAGCTGACCCCCGGAATGGAGACTGAGCACGACGACAAGCCTTACTGCAAGAACTGTTACGGAAAACACTACGGACCTAAAGGTAGATACTCGGAGAGGTTAACTTTAAATACTCTTTCGTTGGTGTTGTTAACTTTAAATTCTTTGTCGTTCACTCGAGTCAAGAAGAGAATGTAAAAAACATGGTTCAATTTAACTTTGTATTCAATGCTCCTTGTTTCCGTGTTTCCCATTCGTGTGACACGTCATGCTTAAGAGACGAGAGTCAGAGAGGCAGTCTTAGAGTGTAGAGAATGCTTTTAGAAGAGTTATTATAATGCACTACCATTATTATGCCATTTATTCAACATGAATTTTCATTTCGAAAACACAATGTCAAACAAATCACTCCCACCCTCACTCACTCACTCATTCATTCAGTCCAAGATAACAGGGGAACTGCGTCCAGCAGTACTAATGAAGGTTAGTTTAATTTTGCAGCATTATCACAGTATTACATTCGTAGAGTTTCCATCTTGTTCGAGCATTTCATAGTGTGATAATAACATACACCTGACACGGCCACATGCCACACTTATAGACATTTTGCCCATGCTATTATCAAATATGACAAATTTTGCCCATGCTATTATCAAATATAACACATTTTGCTCTTGTTCTCTAACAAATATAACATATTTGCCCATGTTCAGAAACGAATATCACACAATTTACCCATGCTCTCTATCAAATATCACACATTTTACCCATGCTCACTACCAAGTATCACACCCAATCTTTGCAGGAGTAGGTGGAGGGGCTACGGCCGGGTGTCTGGCTACAACAACTGAGGACAACTCCGTCAGCAAGTTTAAAAACACTCACGAGGGAACCAATAAGGTATGGCAGCTAATTTATTTACATCAGTCCCTTTATTTGTACCAGTCTCTTTATTTGCACTTTATTCTCACTTATTTAATCATGACGACAAAAATAATCGTCGCATCGTTTCGCGAGTAAAATTAATTTTACAAGTAATACCAGTAAGACGACATGCGTCAGTAAATCAATTATCCGTATCCGCCAATCAGATTTCTAAATCGCTAAATTTATTTCACCTATCCTATCAATTACGTTTCCTGACTTTGGGCGACCTGTGGCCGATCGTTGGATCATTCAACGTTGTTTATTGCTCTATGATCCTTGAAAAGTTCATTTAAATTATCCTTCACAAAAGTACAAGTTGAAACTACAAATATTTTAATTCATGTAGTCGTACCTGGTGTTTCTACAGTCAGATATACTTCAAGGGAGTAACGTGTTAACCCTCTACAGGTTAACATTACAAACCAAGACAAGTGCTACACCTGTGACAAAACTGTTTACGCTGCAGAAAAGCTTGTTGTTCTGAACAAGGTGCGTATTTTAAGCTTTTTAGAAGAGTTTTTAGGGAAATTTATATGAGTGGTTGCCGTATCTTGCCTCTTTCAACATTTTACATGTTGCTCGGTAAGTTTTTTAGTTTGAACGATTTGTTCACCCAAAATGTTCACTTTAAAGAAAGTTTTCCTTACTCGAGAAAAATCCTTAAATTTAGGATGACTTGTCAACCGATTTAGGGCATCCAAACTTTTGATTTAATGGCGATCATTAGTCTTAACATATCACAGTGCCCCTAGGTGCAATATCACAGCGGGTATGTCCTATTTCCATTTTCTTGGTCTAGGACAGACTAGGACGCTGCAACTATGCAGCTCACACACTTGGATCTATAATCCTCCTCCAGTTAATTGGTAAACCTACCAACTTCTACTAGCTTTCCAATAGGGAAACAACCATAGCTCCCAACCGGGAAGAAGAAATATGCCACGGACTTCGTTCAGTCATGTCTATTCATGACTTTCATCTCAAATCGTGCGGAATAGCAACCTGGCCTCTGTGGTACAGGAAAGGTACGTTAACTGAAAATTCGTACCGCCACATGCTGCATGATTGTAACGCGCGGCGACGTTGCAAAAAAGTGCAGAGCACTCGGCGCAAAACCGCCAATTATCCAGGTACGTTTGTACGTCACTTAAGCTGCTAGGCCGTGTTTGCGCGCGAATTGAAATTAGTTTCATTCTGTAGATGCATGAAAATAACAAACATGAAAATATGATGATATCTTGACTGTACTAAATACGGATTACCCTTGTTATATGTACGTTTCAACTCATAACTTTCCAGATTTTCCACAAGCCTTGTGTGAAATGCAAGGCTTGCAGCAAAACTTTGTCACCCGGTGATGTACTCGAACATGAAAACGAAATTTACTGTAAAAGTAAGTATTCGTTTTCTGGCTTATTCTATCGATGACGACTTTGTCAGTCTCAATGTTACGATTTTCCAATTTCTTGAGAACCTTTTAGCCGAAAAAGCGTGAACTTTCGAGGTTAAATTCCTTCCTGAACAGATTATATTTATTTAATCAATCCTATTCACTTTTTATTGAGATTTTAACACGATCTTGTGCCAGCTTGTCATGGCCGCGAATTTGGTCCTCACAACAAAGTCTAAGTGTGAGTGTGTTTTAGAGAGCGTGAGATTAAATCATTCACAGTCTGCTTTAAGTGTGAGAATCAAAAGTGAAGTCCACAGTAGTTGTAATTGTATAGCGTGGCTGTCAAGGTCATATTCACTAAATGTCCAACATGGAAATATTTTAATTAAAGAAAATTTATTGAAGACAATTTTGCGGACATCTTTCGTGAATTGTCCCTGATTGACTGAATTTTGCTATGTGTGATTCGTCATTTACACAATTTCTTCCTTTCTATCTACTTTGCCAGCCTGTTCATCATCATTGCAATCATAAAACACACTGCCTCATAACCGAAGCTTAATTATAATCCTTCACCTTCCTTTCGTGTGTGATTCCTTTAATCTTAAGCCAGGGATACTAAGTGTCGAGCCACATTTTTGATTAAATAACTTGACGATTTGCCGAGAAAGTATTAAAAGTCATTAAATAGATATCTCACATCAGATATTATTTCCTCAGATTGCCACGCAAGAAACTTTGGACCGAAAGGCATTGGATTTGGTATATCTGCCGCTACCTTACAAACCGGAGAATATGCAGTAAAGGAATAAAGACAGTTAGACTTTACTTTCTAACGAGACTGTTTTGTTCCACCACAAACACTTAGCGGTATTTGAGGACAATTTCATGTAAATATATTTTGACGTTATAGTGGACATAAGAGGAACATTTATTTAGTACGAAATTTTAAGCAAAATGTCATGTCGATTTTAAATTTATCAAGAGACGTGCTATATTTAAGACATAAATGTTTGTCGAGTGTACCCTTTATTACAGCCAATATGTGCTGTTTTTGTTAATAGTTATTATATACCAAGTTTATTTATGGAATGCAAAAATGAATGATATTTCAAATATTTGACACTTTATGAAATCTTATAATTGGCGTCATTATTTTGATCTTAGATAAACATTCCTAGTAACTGATGACACATCATATTCTGACATTGCCTCACTTGAAAAACGTTATATGAATTAAATTGGCGTAGTTAATTGGACCGCTTATCAATCCATTATCAGGGTGCTTACAACAAAAATAAAGGCAAAATTTCGAATGTGCGATTCGTAAGATAGTGAGGTGCAAATCAGTTGGTTACAGTACAATAAGAAACATAAAAATCATAAAAATTTAGTTTATATTTAGGGGGACGAGACACGATTCCAACGTTGCAAATGCCAAACACATATATATCATTATATATTGAAAACTAAATGCATTTACACTGACAAAAATGAAATACTAAAAATAAATCGATTTTCCACAATTTGAAAGGCAATGTCAAAAGTTTTTAAGATCGTCTTCCTAAATCATTTTGTATTCAGCAATCAAAAATTCCATTTCTACTTTATATTCAAACAAATTCGCTCGTGAAAAATGGACACATATTATCCCTACATCCTGATTGACTTTGCTATCAAGTAGCAAGTCGACTAGCTTCCCTATGGATAAAGATAGCGATTTCCAATATCCCGTTCCACATACCAGACATTCCAAGAGTAAGTACATAAAATTAAGATTAACTTGACCTACAGATTTTAGCATTTAAATGTCTATCAAACCAAAGTTCATGTTTGAGATAAATCGTGTCCCATTACCTTATTCGGACAACAGTGTTGGCATTTTTACAGTGTGTAACCGATGTTTCTACTGTATTTTACTGTGACCATTTCCATGATCAAACTAACCCCCTTATTCTTCTACTTTTATTAAGATCTGTGTCCCACGAAATAGTCATACCAAATTCAATATCCGGAAAATTGTACCTAAAACGATCATTGTCGCTTGACGAACAGCGGCTGATTCCTAAACATTATCAACCGCCGAGAACGGCATAGCATCCATTCAATGTATTGCATATCCATTAAAATAACTAAAATTACTGCGATGAAATTCGCTGCATCCAAAAAACAATGATTGTAACGTTTTTGGACTGTTCCAACTTAGTCGCTGACATCAACGAACTCTTTAAATGAGAGTCGGAGTCATATGGTCATCACATCTGGACTTCAATTTAGGGTCAAGCGTCCAGTCCCATGCCAGTAAAGAAACATACGGTAGATATATCTACACATAAACTTGATGTGGTATTAAAATGTTTAAAGTAAGGAAGGTCTTTAATCAAGCGTGAAAATAGAGACGATATAAATGAGACTTATTATGACTTATTATTTCAAGTTAAAGACTTAAGCGACTTAACAGACAAAAATAAGTCTGATTTAAATTTACCGAACAAGTTTTTAAAAGTAAACTACTGGTACTATTTAGCGGCTTTATAGAAACAAAGGAGATCCTCTCCAACAAGACCTCTCAGAGCACAATTTCGGCCGGTTCAATGTTCATTCAATCAACCTACAAGTACATCTAGATACACAACTATAGAGGACACAGTTACATATACACCGCATGTGAGGTGCTCACATAACAGGAAGAATCTTCAAATCATCAAGTTACTACACAGCCAAGATCGGTGAATGTGTTGCTGTCGTTGTTTTCAAGGTAAACAAAAACAGTGTGCTGAAGCTAGAGGAGGTCTGATATTCTGGAGCTGAAAAAAGTGTGCCACGTCCTGTAGGAAGGTTCAAACTTTCCAGGTAGACTTTGTGGAGCCTGTGTTATCACATCTGAGGAAGGGAAGTAAGATAAAACAGCTGTACTATTTTATACGGCGTCTTAATATTTAGGAAAGAAAATAGAATCTATATTATAGAAACGGACTGTTTCGGATAACATTAACTTCTATCAGTCATCAATTGTTTACGATTCGCATGAAAGGAATTAATTATGGTGCAGGAGTGTACACTGTACCTGGACGAATGTATAGATAAATCATTTATATCACGTGATAACGTTTTAGATTTTCATTAGCCAATCGCTGTCACAGGATACGAAAACTTTTCACAGGACTTTACTTACCTACTATGTCAGCTCAATCAAAGCGCCCTGACTCGCTGAAGAGCTTCAGAAGCTTTAGATTCACGGTCACCACGGTCACCGTGCGTCTTAGATCTCTGTCTACTGGATCTCTGAGGGAAGAAGAGTTAGTGATCTCTGAGGGAAGAAGAGTTAGTGGTTGGAGTTTGATCGAGATTTTATGTTTATGTTTGGGACGGGACACAAGGAGTCTGGCAGCTCAGTTTCTGAGCAGCTCTAAACACGTGAAGACACTAAACTAACTTTGTTACCAAGATAAGTTTCAACATTCTGTTTTAGTGACCCCGAGAGTGCAGCATGACAGCTGTATGACCTCAAGTAATCTTGAAGTATACGTCACAACTAATATCTTCGTGACATGATCCCAAAAAATCCGAATGTGGATGTATTAGACCATACTAGGTATGTCAGTGTCACTAAGGTGACGGTCAGCGGACAGCCCCAGAGTTAAAATCAAGACTCTATCTAGACAGTTGCTACTAGCTCACTTTGACAGAAGTTTCCTTTGTAACTGCCCAAATAGTTAAAAGTTAACTAATAACAGTTGACTAATAATAGTTGACTTATAGTGCATTATAGTTGAATTATCGCCAATCCATAAAAATGAGCAATCCAATTTTGTGTTGTAGGTTGCACCACTTAATGATATGGGGCGAGCGGAGAAATTTACGTTATTTGAGAGATAAAGCACAGAATTTTCTTCAGCATAAATAATGACATGAGGTGATTTGTATTTTAAATACTTTAACTCATCTGGTGATAACGAGATGAGTTAAAGTAGAACTAGCCCTTCTCAGCAACAAGTTCTAGGAAGACCTAATTTTTGTCATATTTTACTATCGTTGTTTTTAAGTTTGGCAGGTGTCCTCTAATGCTGTTTCAGTTCTTGTAAATCTAAGCGATATCAGTCTCGTAAGATGCTTATTAAACACTCTTAAATCATTAATTATCAACTGTAACTGACCAACCAAGCTATATACTAAGTATTGTATAGCTGAAAGTATGTTATCCGATAGTGCAATTGGCAGTATACAGTTTTTGCGCTGGTATAGTTTTTGCGCTGGTCCCAAAATTTCTGTAGGCCCACTTGATAAAAATACAGCAACACTGCTCAGTTACCCGCTCTCGTTTGTTATTCCAAATTCTAACAAAAAACTCCAGTCCATGTTGCCCCCGCCCCAAATTGTGTGCCTTCATTGAGTAAGTTTACTTTCTAGAGCCTAATTTAACGTAAGTTAATATATTCTCGGGCCTCACAAGTAACAACAAAACAGTATGCCAATTTTTTGCCAGAAAATCTTGCAGATCAACTGATCTAAGTAGCTTAAAATTGAAAAATTCTGTAAGTGTTATCAGCAAATTTTATCAGTCGCACGTAGAGCTTTCCGCAGAGCGGCCAATTCTCATTATCTTGTCAGGGTTTAGAGCTGACTCCAAGTGACAGGTCCTACCGGCTTCTGAGAAGTCACGTGATCCCATGTGTCAGAAAATTATGTCTCCAGTTTCTAATCATCAAAATTATCTTGGTTTATCTTGGCTTGAGTTTGAGGTCCCTGCTTGATGCGAAACAATCTACTTCAGTTCCAGTCCTTGTGTGATTAAGAAAAACTAATTCCGGCTCATTCTCATTTGAGTATTCGAATCCGAATGACCGAATGGAGTTCAATCTGAAATGTTCAACAGTTGCAGAGTTCTAAAACCTTTTTTGCTTAAAGCACATTTGGTGGATATGATATAATTAAGCAATAAAATAAGGAAACAGGAGACCACGGACGGGTAATATCAAATTTCCCAGCTGCCGACATTTCAAGTCTCAAGATCACTATAACATATTGCCACATAATCACTGCGTTCCACATTTGAGCAGCTGTGTTTCCAAAGATGCCAACAATACTTCCTAGTTGTAGCATTTATGTAAAATACTGGAATATTTACGTCTTATAGACCGAACCTACTGAGTCTCCGATTTGTTTTTTATAAATTTCCGTTTATAGGCTTATTTTGTTCGGACTTCGAGTTGGTTATCAGTATTTCGACAAGGGTTTTAAGTTTCCGTTTCATACAAAATCCTATTTTAGTTATCTCCAAACCCAATTGTTTGCATACATACTCGTACTTTATATCAGACCACTTCCCAGTTTGCAGTTTTTCCAAGAATGGCGCGCTAATTTAGAAGCGACACTTTTGTTCCGCATGTAACTGTACATGCAATGAGACTCTAATGATTAAAACTCTAATAATTATAACTCATAGAACAGCTTTTATAACTATTACTCCGTGTTCTATGACTTCTAAAGTTTTTCTTTAACTAACTATTGTTTTTCAAAAAATCATTTGAAAATGTCCAGAATTGGATGAGTCTGGACTCTGGCGTGTGCAAAGCTCGCCAAAATCTACAGCTTTAGTCTAGAGTATAATGTACTGTAATGTATAATGTACTGTAATGTATATGGTACTGTAGAGTATTATGTACTGAAGAGTATAATTTTTGTACAGTATTATGTACTGTAGAGTATAAAAAATACATATATAGTATAGTATACAGTATACCACGTTTATTGTTTATTTTTCCATTCGCCCAGTCTTTATAAACCGACGTCGATTATTGTGTTCATTCCATTGCAAACTTGGCAAGTTAACTACTTGCTTGGCAAGATAACTATTAACTTCTTGCTGTTGCACTTGCAGTCTGCAGATAGTTTGAATCGATTTGCGATTGAGTTCTTACTGCACAAAATATGATAAGGAACTTTAGCGAAAGGAGGCGTCGTTAATATTTCAAAAGAATTGACTGCGATTATCCAGCAATGAGCGCAGGCGTGACCATTCTATTCTGACAATTGCTGACATGAGCTACGAGGTCTTTCCCATGATTAAAGTCTCTCGACATCATTAAATTTGTAAAAATTGTAAAATTGTCTGAATGTTGTATGTATATATTTTTATAAAAAGTGATAGTGAAAACATCAATTAACCCAGGCGAAGAAACATGGGCGTGACAACAGCGTTGCTGATAGTCGGAGCGACTATCGTGTTTGTTATCTTGAAATGGTGGTTTTCAGCGAGCGGCCAGCTTTACAGAGACAAGTCTATACCAGTACCCTCAGGTTACATTGTTTTCTAACATTTCCTAAATAGTTATTTAAACACGATTAATGTATTTTATTTGGACAACAAGCTGTCGGAATTCTTTAATAATCCAATGAATAAACTTGCATAAGTAATCATAAAACCTGGCTTTTGATAAAAGGTTATACAACATTCAGACATAAATTTCTTGACCGGACACATCGATTCCCCGGGTGATAAGTTGTACACGAATGAGGGTGCAGATTGGCTAAGGAAATGGGGGACTATTTACCCTAAACTGTTTAGGCTCAGGTATTACTAAACAGATATACAATTATTCAGATATACGATTAAATATACAAATATACAATATTAATTACAATTGAACAACCATGTTTTGTTAAAGACAACCCCACTCTACCTAGTTGCATCACTCAAAGTTCACTTAAAGTTCAGTTAAAGTTCACTTAAAGTTCACTTAAAGTTTACTTAAAGTTCACGACATAAATTGCGGCCTAAACCAGGCCATGCTCCAATTACCCACGATTCAGTGAGGAGATTTGATTGAGGCGAAAAAAAGCCATCTGCAAACAACCAGTAGAATATAAAGTAGTAATCCGACCCCAATATCTCACAAAACCAGCTGAGCCTCTACTTCAGGCTTGGACCTCTCAATCTACTGGTAACATCTCACCCTCAGTACATCAGAGCATTGTTCAAAGACAGACCAGAAAAAACTTGGCTTTACAAGTAAGATTTAGTACTTATTTCGGTCGCATGAAAGAATACCGATGCACCTCTAATGGGACCCTAACGCCCAAAAGTGCACCCCTAATGGGACCCTAGTGGGACCTTAATGGGACCTTAACGGTACTCTATCGCCCAAAAGTGCACCCCTAATGGGACCCGGGCGCCATGGCCCAATGGTGGCCAAGCTGGCCGAAATTGGCCCAATGTCTCATCATGGCATTTTGCACCCCTAATGGTACTCTAATGGGACCCTAATGGGACCTTAATGGTACTCTAATGGGACCCTATCGCCGGGCCATTTTGCACCCGTAGTGGGACCGTAGTGGGACCCTAGTGCCCCTCGAACGCCAATATTTGACCATTTCAACTATTAATCTATCTTAAAACAAGGAAAATAGTTGTGAAGTAACAGATTCAAATTCCATGAAATTATGTGACAACCGATCATATTGTACATTTCCAATTCTAGTTTTGCAATGGACTGGCTGGGGGATGGCGTGCTCTTTTCAAGAGGAAAGAAATGGTACACAAGGAGAAAAATGCTGACACCTTCTTTCCATTTCGACTTGCTTAAAAGTTACATTGACATCTTCAACGAGACAACAAACATAATGGTCAAACAACTGACTGAAACTAAAGGAAAACCGGTCGAGATGTTCCCAACAGCTTTAGCAATGACTTTGGACACTATATTGAGATGTTTGGTGGATTATGAGACAAACTGTCAAACTCAGTATGACGAATATGCTCAAATCATGTACCGGTATGTGCCTAGTCTGCTTTATATTTTCATAAATTAGCTGATGTTTAATGAAATAAAACTAAGGTCCGTTCAATTTTGAGCAATCGCCCATTTCACTGCCATTAACAGCGTTGAAAAGGCCTTCTATTAAGCAACTTTTAATTTCAGACTGTCTCAAATAATCACGGACCGAGTATTTGATCCCATGAAGTACTCCAACACGATCTTCAACAAAACTAATCTGGGAGCTGAATACCTCCAGCTCAGAGAAAAGTTTCATGTGATCAGCCGGAAAATCATCAAAGATCGTCAGGAGCTCCATCTTCAAAACCCGGACATGCTTAAGGACACAAAGAATCTAATTTTCCTTGATGTGTTACTGACTGCTAAGTAAGCTTTCAATCGTTTTAAGAATACAGTTTAGAAAGTTAACTATAGCTCGCGATTAATGTGAATTTAAACACCCAAATTGAATAGAACTAGCCAAGATAGTAACATTGTAACAATAATTTGTAATGCTGCCTGGTTATGCTGCCTAAAGTTCAATTTTACATATCAGATATGAAGATGGTTCGAGCCTATCGATAGAGGATGTCCTGGAGGAAGCGAATGTTTTTATATTCGAAGGACACGACACAACAGCAAGTGGTATAAGCTGGAGTTTACTACTACTGTCCCAAAACCCAGAACACATGGATAAATGTTACAAGGAAATTAGAGAAGTATTTGATCGAGAAGGTGGTAGCGAGTATGTGACTCAGCAGCAGATCAACGATCTCCCCTACTTCTCGATGTGCATTAAGGAATGTCTGAGAATGAGAAGTCCTGTTCCGATGATCGGGAGAGAGCTTCATTCAGATGTGATCATTGGTTTGTAAATTCAGAATTAACTTAGGGAAACGTTCAAAATATTATAAGAAAATGCAGTTGTTATGAAAACCTCACGGGGTGATGAAAAAAGAACAGATAAATAGAATTAGTACCACAAAAGCAGTGTTCCAAAACGAGGGGGGGGGGGGTACAAAAAGACAAAAGACAAAAAAACAAGAAACAGCACGGAAATGTTGACAAGTATGGCTTAACGCAAATTTTAATTCCAGAGGGAAGGAAGATACCGAAAGGAACAAACATTGCCTTTCTGATAGATGCCCTGCATAGGGTGGAGGAGTTTTGGGACGAGCCAAATGAGTTCCGACCAGAACGGTTCAGCCCAGAAAACTCCAAGAACCGTGATCCTTACAGTTACATTCCATTCAGTGTCGGTAAGAAGCTAGCTGAATTATGTGATATAATTATGCGATGAATTATGCGATTGGAATCCAAAGTGGTCGCTAAAACTCTCTCTTGACCCTTTCAGTATCCATCGACTGAATTTAGCTATGATACACAATACAGCACAATTTAAGTCATTAAATTCAGGTAACCGAAACTGTATTGGACAGAACTTTGCTGTGACTGAATTAAAGATGGGTGTCGCAAAACTGATATACAACTTCAAAGTGGAAGCTCACGAACCACAGAAAATAACACGACTTAATGCAATGATCCAGAAACCTCTTAATCTTTACTTGAAGTTCATTCCAAGAGAATAGTACTAGTAGAATTAAGTTATTGTGGTGTAATTGAATACTTGAATGGTTTTGACGATATGGATGCACCCTAATATCACTAGGATGAAACTTATTTAAAAACCATAGTATTTAACTTGTGATGACTATAATTTATAATCGATGTAGTGGAGAACTCGAGAGTCGCACTCATTTTCGACTACAACTTGAGAATATTACTGCAGTCTGCATTTTGTTTCCTTATCTGATTCTCTAGACAGAATTTTGAAAAATAATTGTATGGATTTTCAATAATGTCTGAAAGTTGAAATTTTCACATGTAATAACTTCTGATACAAAAAAATGCAGCTTCATATAAGCTTAGTATAGAGCTGCAGCTGGCCAAGACAAGTTGAAAGGAGATGAGCGTTACGGCGTTGTTCCTAACATTTGGGGCAGCAGTGGTTTTCCTGGTCATGAAGTGGTGGTTTTCAATTAGCGGTCGTCTATACAGAGATAAAACAATTCCAGTCCCTACAGGCGAGACTTTTTATCGATTTAGGTAGCTGTAGCTTCTTAAAATATTCCGTCCTAGACCCCAGTCGCACTTATTTGTTCAATCAACTTTAAGGAAGAGTATCAGGTCGTCCAATAATAATGGCACCGTATATAAAACTGGTCAAAATGTTAAAATAAGATCGATTACTTCACACACTTGAAGATATGTTGTGTTTACAAGTTTTCCAAATTTATAGGTTATACAATTTTTAAAGCCGTCACAGTAATTAAACGAAGATTTCAAGCCTTAATTATCTGTGTGTTTCTCTTCTGACCACCAACATCATCAGTTTTAAATGTTTCGTCTTGTTTTTTAATGATTAAAATCGGTCAAAACAACCTCATTGTTACGGAATTACACTTCACAGGTCAATGGTAACACTTCAACTTTCATTGTGACCCTTCGGCACTGGAACAGAACCATTTCATAATATTGTTTCGGAGCACCAAAAGCTTAATTTTACAGAATATTTGAATTCTATGAACATTTAAGACTATACTTTTAATTTGACAACTTTGAAGGTTCTGAACAAACTTTCTCCTGATATATCACATGGTTTCAAACATTCGACAAGGGTTTTAAGGTGTTTCATCGTGCTTGCCGAGAATGTGACTAAAAATCGATGTGAAATAAGGTATGAAAACGGAAAATTTTGATAGACAAATTTAAACTCTCTTTCAACTCAACAAACAATTAACTGGGTGGGCTTGAAACGGTTAGGTGATGCAATTTTTGACAACAATTTGTTCACGGTATGGAAATTAAAATTGTACTTTAGGGGGCTGAACTGCACAATTTTAAGAATTCTCGGGATGACCTTGCAACTCTTTTTTCGGAGAAGAATTTCAACAGTGTGGAAATGGCGTGAAGTGAAATAGATCCTAGCTGACCCTTTGACAATTTTAATGTCGGTTGTTATTATTTCTTGGATGACCTAATACTTCAGTTTTTTGAAACAAATATAGTACATAATATATAACGATAAGGTAACGATCAATTCAGATATAAGTTTTCTGTTTGGACACATCAATTCACCGGGAGACAAACTGTACACAAACGAAGGGGCTGATTGGCTAAGAAAATGGGGGACAATCTACCCCAAACTGTTTAGAATCAGGTGCGACCTTTCACAATTTCTGTGGCCTATTTGAAAATAGCAAGCCAAGCATTTGAGTAAGAAGGTTTGAAATTCTCGGTTTAAAACTGTAACATTCAGTTATCATCACTGTTTGTGAAATTTGAGACAAAACCTAAATAAGGATCAGAAATTTCGTTTCAGATTTGGACCGTACAATTTTCTGTGCACGTCGCACCCGAGGTACATACGAGCGTTGTTCAAAAACAAGCCTGAAAAGACTTGGCTGTACAGGTAACTTATAGATGGAGCTATGAAGTGCTTATGAGTCGAATAATTTCATCTTCCTTCTGATTCAACCCGTGAGGCCAAATGTTTGATTTTTCTAACAATGACCCTAAAGTAAATATGTAGGTACATTATGTTCGTCGAAATAAATTGAACTTGGTATATACTCGATGCACTTGTGAATAGTTCCACTTAAAATGTCGGAAAACTTCTGTTAAAGTAATGAATAACTTTACTAGTAAATCATAGACAGAAATCAATAACTTAATAAAATTTTCAGATTCGCGATTGACTGGTTAGGGGATGGCGTGCTTTTCTCTGCAGGTAAAAAATGGTTCACAAGGCGAAAAATGCTGACACCCTCTTTCCATTTCGACTTGCTTAAAAGTTACCTTGACATCTTCAACGAGACAACGAACATAATGGTCAAACAACTGACTGAAACTAAAGGAAAACCGGTCGAGATGTTCCCAACAGCTTTAGCAATGACTTTGGACACTATATTGAGATGTCTGGTGGATTATGAGACAAACTGTCAAACTCAGTATGACGAATATGCTCAAATTATGTACCGGTCAGTATCTTTTTCACTTAAGCTCACTTTTCCTAAACCGCATTCTCAAGTTCTCTAAATGTGCAATGCAAATGCAATTCAAATTTTGGTTACTTCCTTATATGGGATAACCTGAAGTGCCCTGAGTCACTCCGTACAGAGGCACTGAACTAGCTGTAGGGACCAGGCTGGCATAACTTTAAAAGTAGCAGACTTTTAAAACCGACTAGGATGAACGCAGAAATTGACAATATAGAAGCACAATTTTGAATCAAAATTTCAGACTGTCTCAAATAATCACGGACCGAGTATGTGATCCCATGAAGTACTCTAACACGATCTTCAACAAAACTAATCTGGGAGCTGAATATCTCCAGCTCAGAGAAAAGTTTCATGTGATCAGCCGGAAAATCATCAAAGATCGTCAGGAGCTCCATCTTCAAAATCCAGACATGCTTAAGGACACAAAGAATCTAATTTTCCTAGATGCACTGCTTACTGTTAAGTAAGTGTTGCCATGGCAGATGCCTTTCGTGATTCTACTTTCTAGTATCGCAAATGGTGTAAAATGATTAACAAAAACTACACCAAGTATGTAGGTCACAGTAATCAAGATAACTAATGAATTTCCCCTCTAAAGTTTAGATAAACTCGCCAACATTTAACATTCAGATACGACGACGGTTCGAGCCTATCGATAGAGGATGTCCTTGAGGAAGCGAACGTTTTTATATTCGAAGGACACGACACAACAGCAAGTGGTATAAGCTGGAGTTTACTACTACTGTCCCAACACCCAGTACACATGGATAAATGTTACGAGGAAATTAGAGAAGTATTTGATCGAGAAGGTGGTAGCGAGTATGTGACTCAGCAGCAGATCAACGATCTCCCCTACTTCTCGATGTGCATTAAGGAATGTCTGAGAATGAGAAGTCCTGTGCCGATGATCGGGCGACACCTTCACGAGGATGTGACCATCGGTTTGTATTTTGTCATTTGATACTCGAATGTTTTGCAATTCGCCGCATGATTGATTTATGAACAATAAGAACGATGCTTAAATTGGCTACACCGTCAACACTTATTATTGATATCAGGCATTCAACTAAGAAAAATTATGAACGATTTAGATAACCATGATCAATAATTATCGGATTGATCATGAAACATGGGTGATCGTAGTGAACCAATTTATTACAACAGAAGGAAGAACGATACCGAAAGGAACAAACATTGCCTTTCTGATAGATGCCCTGCATAGGGTGGAGGAGTTTTGGGACGAGCCAAATGAGTTCCGGCCAGAACGGTTCAGCCCAGAAAACTCCAAGAACCGTGATCCTTACAGTTACATTCCATTCAGTGTCGGTAAGACGTTACAATTCTCGGATAGTGCGCGTGCTAGATGAATTATTAAAATCAAGTTTTGATAAGATCTAGGGAATCTGGTTGAGGCTGTATATGTAGTGCTATTTAATCTCATATCTTAGGGCTTTAACTTAAATACCTTTACTGACAGTACTAAATACCAGGTAACCGAAACTGTATTGGACAGAACTTTGCTGTGACTGAATTAAAGATGGGTGTCGCAAAACTGATTTACAACTTCAAAGTGGAAGCACACGAGCCAGAGAAGGTTAAACGACTTGTTGCTATGATCCAGAAACCTCTTAATCTTTACCTTAAGTTTATACCGAGGGAACACTAGAATTGAGTCTCTGTGATGTGATTGAGTTGTTATGATTTGCAATTACAGAAATTGAAGAATGAAACTTAATAACTACTTGCTGCTATCATAGAAATTGAGTTGATAACAGTATTTCTTCTTGAGTAAGTGCTCTATGATTATTTTGTAGAAAATAATGTTTAATCTTTAACTAACGTTTATTCCGAGGGAACATTAGAATTGAGTCTGTCTGATGTGATTGAGTAGTCATGATTTGTAATCATAGATATTAAGTTTATTTTAGTGGTTTGACAGTGCTCTATGATTATTTTGTAGAAATAAATCGTAGGCTGCCTATGCGGCTGATTAGTTGATTTACAATAATCAATTTTATTATCCGTATAGAACATCGATAATACAATGTTGGGTATGTAGAATCTTTTCTTTGATCAAATTTTTATACTCAAGAAAATATAATGTAAGGCTGCTTTGACTTACTTTTTTACCGCTTGAGCCGCTCTAAATATAATGTACTTTGGATTATAAATGTTTATCAATTCCTTAATTTGATTATAATTGATCATCTGGTTTCAATTCATCTACCGTTTTGATGAGTATATAGTGTAAATTGTACACAGACCAACAAAAACAATCTGGCATGATATTTGGAAAAAGAAGAAACGATCGTACTCTCTTATCAACCAGCCATATTTTACAAACTTTCTTATCACAAGTACTGAAACAAAAAAACACATACAACACCGCACAAACAACTCTAAGTTACCGAAGTGGGAGTACTGTTGAGTATGGTATCCAGAACGTCGCCCTGGTCTGAATTGTTCTTGTTTCGAGGAGACTGGGAGTGTCCTGTCTGACTGCGTCCCCGGGACAAGTTCCGGTCCTTCTTTCCACCGTCTCCTGGGAGGGGTCAGTGTTATTGCCAATTTGGTGATGTTAGCGCCAATTTGGTGAGGCTAGTGCCAATTTGGTGATGTTAGTGCCAATTTGGCGAGTTGGTGAGGTTAGTGCCAATTTGGCGAGGTTAGCGCCAATTTGGTGAGGTTAGTGCCAATTTGGCGATGTTAGTGCAAATTTGGTGAGGTTAGTGAAAATTTGGCGATGTTAGTGCAAATTTGGTGAAGCGACCTAAAATGATTGCAATTCTTAAAATGATGGGCATATTGCATTTTATATAACAAAACAGGGGCTTTTGAGAATCAGGGAAGGTTTGAAAAAAGTAAGGATTTTTTAGTTATCTTTATAATTTAGACAAAAAATTACGTGGGGCGAACTGTATCATGCTCTGATCAAGAGCTGAACCACACCAAATCATGTGCTCGATAAATCCTGACAATAAGAAAGTTCATGACTTACATGTAAAACACTTTGGATGACATTATAGAAGGATTTATCTCAAGTTACCGAGTTACTGCGCAGTAAAATTTTGATTCAAGAGAACAGCAGACGCCTCTCAGTATCATCTTGCCACGCATCACTATCTACTCAACGGCAAAAACCAACGAGGTTGTTGATTAGAATTCTGGTATTTATTTTGATCTTCCGTCTAAAGTTTGTTACGCCGAAATATTATTTTTTATACCAAAATGTTGTTGAGAATAATATGAATCCATTATGAAGCATTTATCGATTTGCCTGTACGTACTTCTTTTAACGGTAAGAAACAAGTTTGCAAATGTAGCTTTAAGCATTAAACTTCAAGAACTTTTAAAACACAGTTGAGTTAACCCGGCTAGAAGAAAAACGCAGCGTTTTTTATCGGAAACGCCGCGCTTTAGTCGAGTCAACGCGGTGTTTTTTCTAAAAACGCACGGCGTTGTTTCGAAAAAACCTTATGTTTCTTCGACTGCAATAAGTGCGCGCACAGAAAACGTGTGTTTTTGCACGCCCGCTAGCAAACATGGAGTCCAATCATGAGAAAACGTCGAGTTTTTCATAAAAACACTGCGTTAACTCAACAAAAGCGCGGCGTTTTTGAAAAAAAACACTGGGGTTCACGCCGCCGTTTTTTCCAATAAATGCCGTGTTCTTTTCTAGCCGGGAAGGATGCAAACTAAAATAGCTTTATTGTCGCTAAACGACGTTTTCGATCTAAGTCGAATAAGTTGAAAATGATTGAAGAACAAAGCTGTATTATTCAATAAGATAAGATACAGTTATATCTTCTGTCAGGGTGTAACAAAGTGTGGTGGACGCGGAGAAATCCAGTTTTTGGTGTATGAAGACTCATCAGGTTGTGGAGAGGGTGGATGTGACTTTTACTTCAAGAATGTGGTGATTGAAGACGAAGATAGGAATGTGCTACACAGAGTGGAAAGGACAGAACATATTAGCAGAGATCATGGGAACGAAAACACGATATATTTCTCTACGGTAGAAGAACTTGACATGACATTTGAAGTGCAAATCCCAACGGGGAAAGGTATTATGATATCATTTGAAGCATGGGATAACGATATAATGGCAGACGACCTTGAAAGTAAATGGACGGATTTGAAAGTCCCTTTTTCGAAAATAGATGTATCAGATGACTGGACTTATTACGTCTACAAAGAGCAATCTGGTAGACTAGCCACTTTTCGACTTAAGATTAGGTTGACGAGCTGTGCTACCTACTTTACAGGTTTAGGATGTAACTCTTGTGTTACAGACCGATTTGGAGCAGACTGCACAACATACTGCAAACCTCTGTCAGGATTTTATAACTGCAGTTCAAACGGAGAAAAGATCTGTGACGAAAGGAGGAAAGAAGAAGACTGTACTGTTTGTTATGAACAGTTTACAGGAGATAACTGTGAAAAATGTGCTGAACATTACTATCCCAAAGAATCTTGCGAGGTGTATTGTCTTCCTGTCCCAAATAGATACACCTGCACTGATCAAGGACAAAAACAATGTCTTCAAAACAGAACAGGATCTCATTGTGAAGAGTGTATCTCTAACCATTACGGAGATGATTGCTCTAAGTTTTGTCAAGAAACAGACAACTACACTTGTGATGAATATGGAGGAAAACTCTGTAAACAACACTTTTATCCTGCTGAAAAGTGTGACATTAACTGTGAACCAGTACCTGGCAACTTTACTTGCAACCAAACAACCGGACAAAAGATCTGTGATTCTGGTAAAGCAGGAAGTGACTGTGACAAATGTGCTGATAATTACTACCCTAAAGATACTTGTAAGGTGTATTGTCCTCCTGCCCCAAATAGATACACCTGCACTGATCAAGGACAAAAACAATGTCTTCAAAACAGAACAGGATCTCATTGTGAAGAGTGCATCTCTAACCATTACGGAGATGATTGCTCTAAGTTTTGTCAAGAAACAGACAACTACACTTGCAATGAATATGGAGGAAAACTCTGTAAACAACACTTTTATCCTGCTGAAAAGTGTGACATTAACTGTGAACCAGTATCTGGCAACTTTACTTGCAACCAAACGACCGGACAAAAGATTTGTGCTTCTGGGAAAGCTGGAAGTAACTGTGATGTTTGTACAAACAACAACAGAGTGGGTCAGAATTGCGAAAAGTGCAAAAAATTCTTTTACGGAACAGAATGTTCAATACACTGCAAGCCAGATACCGGTTTCTACAATTGCTCTAGCAATGGTAGGAAAATTTGTCTGGATCACACAAAAACTGTGGACAATAATTGTCGAACAGCAGCTCAGGATAGAGAACAAGGAAGTCATAAGGTGGACAACAACAAAATCGTTATATTAGCAGCAGGCGCCGGGGGTGGAGGACTGCTGCTAATTCTAGTAATCACAGTCCTTCTCCTGCACGTGAAAACAAGAAAGGGTAAAGATGACGACAAGGCTGAGGAGAATGTTGCAAGTGTAGGTATGGATGAAGAGAATAAAGAACCAGTGTACTCGACTGTTAACAAAGAACCAGTGTACTCACAACCAAGCAAGGACCAAGTATACTCGACATTAAACAGACAGTCCTTAAACTCACAGCAACATGATGCACCCTTGTCCACCAGAAGATGATTCGGATCTATACTCTCACATCAATAGAAACCTTCACGACAAACCGAAGAAGTGTGAGAGAATTGAATCTTGCCTAAACGAAGAAGAGGCTATGTACTCAACCATCCAGCCTAAACAGGCAAACTCTGCTGAAGATGAAGATGAAGAAGACACGTACGCACGTTTGGAAAGAGATGGAAAGAGAGCCAGCAAGGTACCGTGCTGTACACATGAGGATGAAGAAACTTACGCTAGAGTTTCCTTTGTCAGAAACAAGGAAGGCGCGGATCTGGTGAGTTACAGAAAAAGTGTAGATGGTCGAAACGCAGACGATGACGATGTCACTTATGTAACTGTTACTGATATGGTTGAGGGAAGACTTTAGAGGGAGATGTTACTTTTTGAACTGTTACTGATATGGTTGGTCGAGGGAAGACTTTAAAGAAAGATGTCATTTTAGCTATCAAATAGAATTAAAAGAACTCTTAGTCACAACTGAATGATCCATTTTGAAAAGTTCTTATGAAACTTTGCTATTAATAGATAGTTTGTAAGTAATCTGGGTAACAAACAGAAATAGAGCAGCACGTGATTAACGGCAATTTCTCACAGATTATTTTGGAATGTTATTTAAATATTTAGGAGAGTGTTTGAACATTGGGGAGTTATCAAACCAAATATGCCTCACCGCATCTGTAACACCTATTACCTTTGTAGGAAAAATGTTAAGCCTCACACTCAATTTTGTCAGAATATATTCTTACTGGATTATTCTGGTTCTTAGTAATGGTCAGGGGTAAAATGCTACATCAATCAACCACCACTAGTCGACAGTGCAGTGGCAACTTTTCTTGTAGGCTAAAGCTTCTGAAACTTTCCTTAAGTAAGCAACTCACAGCCAAATTTGGTTAATATCAGCATAATCTTTATCAGGGGTTGATCAGGGTTAAAACTTAAAATGTATCCGTGGCCGTGGTCGGATTTGGAACGGGGTAAACTATGCCGAGGGGTAAATTGGGTGAAGTTGCTTCACCAACTCATCACCAAGCTCACCACCAAGCTTAAATTTAACACTATTACTCACTATTCTAAATCACTAAAACTCTAAACATATTGAAAGCAGTAACTCTTTAAATTCCCAAAAAATATTTATATGCACAGCCAAATTTGCTCCAAACAGTAAATCTTTCATTTAAACTTAAAAACTGAAATTGAACCCCATTGCCAAATTGCCTCTAAGACATTCACACCATAATTGAAATTTTCCGCCTGCAGCTGGCTGAATCTACTTTGTATTTCTAAATAACCGAGTCAGATAAACATAAAATCTAAAACAGTTTGGCTACGCAATTCATTTTAATTTTTATCAATCATCGACGACAGATGCTATAAATTTTTCACTGCAATCAAGAATCTCTCTTGTTTTGATATGAAAATAAATACACTCCTCTGCCACAGCTTCTAAGAATGTGTTCAACGAAAAATGCCAGAAAAAGGGAACCATTTTCATTTTTGTAATAGTTCAGTTTGGTTAAAAAACATTTAAAGTCTAACAATAATGATCATGAATGATTTCTGTACTATTTTGTACTTTTTAATTTCCCACTATTGCAATTGCGTTCCCTATGAAGCAAAACTTTGATAACCCATAAAGAATAGTGCACCATGCCACCATGTACACGGCTAACACGAAACCGTAAATCGTAACAAAAAGTCGTAAAATGTTCCGCTATATCTGGTAGACCTGCACCAAGATCTACTCAAGGTAAACCCAACACTGCCGGAATAGCTTTCAGACAGTGTAGATGTATTCTTTTCTACGTTTCGACTTTTCCACTTAGTGTTGCGATGACTGCCACAACTCAGGATTAAAACCAGCGAGAACGTAATGTACGATTTGTGATGAAGCTCATTTTATTGGCTCTACTAACCCTGACTTATATAACGGTGGGTTTATAGCAATATGTATGATAATTCAGAAATTATGTTGAATTTTTTAACCATAGATTCGTTTTCCGAAGAAAATATATCACGTCAAAATTTGTATTTAAGACACAAGAAATTTCTGATTTACCAGCCATACATATACAGCCAATTTCAATAAAACGCTGTTGATTTCTTTCACCAAAATATCACTTATACGTGTTATGTAACTTTAACACCGTATCATAATTCAATCTCCAGAAGGAGATTCAGTGCAGTGGACAGGGAGAAATACAGTTTGTGAAGTATGAAGACACGTCAGGTTGTGGAGAGGATGGGTGTGACTTTTACTTTCAGAATGTGGTGATTGAAGACGAAGATGGAACTAAGCTACACGGTCCGATAAGTACAGTTCATATAGGTGGAGATGAAAATCATGGAAACAAAAATATTATCTACTTCTCTACAGTTCCTGAACTTGACAAGATATTCGACGTGCAAATTCCAACAGAGAAGAGTATTGTGATATCATTCGAGGCATGGGATAAAGATCCTGGGTCGGACGATCTTGAAAGTACATGGACAGACTTGATAGTACCTTTTTCACAGAAAGCAGTATCGTCTGAGTGGGACTCAGAACTTTACACTATGTCCAAGGAAACTGACGAAGTGAGTTTTACGATACAGTATAGGTTGACGAGCTGTGATACCTACTTTACAGGTTTAGGATGTAACTCTTGTGTTACAGACCGATTTGGAGCAGACTGCACAACATACTGCAAACCTCTGTCAGGATTTTATACCTGCAGTTTTACTGGAGAAAAGATCTGTGAAGAAAGGAGAAAAGGAGAAGGCTGTACTGTTTGTAAAGAACAGTTTAAAGGAAATAACTGTGAAAAATGTGCTGAAAATTACTACCCTAAAGATACTTGTAAGGTGTATTGTCCTCCAGCCCCAAATAGATACACCTGCACTGATCAAGGACAAAACAATGTCTTCAAAACAGAACAGGATCTCATTGTGAAGAGTGCATCTATAACCATTACGGAGATGATTGCTCTAAGTTTTGTCAAGAAACAGACAACTACACTTGCAATAAATATGGAGGAAAACTCTGTAAGCAACACTTTTATCCTGCTGAAAAGTGTGACATTAACTGTGAACCAGTACCTGGCAACTTTGCTTGCAACCAAACAACCGGACAAAAGATTTGTGCTTCTGGTAAAGCTGGCAGTGACTGTGACAGATGTGAAAACATGAACAAAGAGGGTGAGAATTGCGATAACTGCAAGCAGTTCTTTTACGGGCCAGAATGCACAATCTATTGCAAACCGGAGGATGGATATTATGATTGTTCGGAAAATGGCACGAAAGTTTGTCATGACAACACAACGACTGCAGAAAATGACTGTCAGCCAGGCCAACTTAAACAACAAAATCAAGACATAGCATTAATTGCAGGTGCAGGAGGAGGTGGAGGGATCTTTATAACTCTAGCTATCACTGTTGTTCTCCTCAAAATGAGAAGAGGTAAAAACGAAGATAAGGCTGAAGAGCTAGAGGATCATACAAACATGAATAATAAAAACGAAGAAGCTCAATACTCGACGGTAAATAAGGCGCCCAGCCGTTCTGAATTAAACAATTCTCGCTCTGAAAGCACACAACAACATGGAGATTACAACTTGCCAGAAGAAAACACGGAAGTATACTCTCACATAAACAGAAAACGTCAAAACAAGATCAACATAAACGACAAAGAACCTAGTCTCGAAGAAGATGCTATGTACTCAAAGATCCAACCCCGACAGGAAAACGCAAACGAAGATGATGAAGATACCTACGCTCGTTTAGAGAGAGATAAGGAGAACGCTAACATGGCGTACGCTATTCAAATAGAGGATGTGGACACTTATGCTGAAGTAACCTTTGTAGGAAACAGAAATGGAGTGGACATGGTAAGCTACAGAAACAACACACTAAGGGGACACACCAATAATGCGATGGAGATTGAGGGAGAAGATGCGACCTACCTTACTGTAACTGATATAGTCACGGAGAAACTTTGAGCTATTCTGATTCGGCCGCTGTCAAATGATACTTGCAATTTTGGGCTCCTCTAGCATCAATGGTCTTAATTTGATTATCCGTATAAAGACCATGTAAAAATCACGATATAGGTACAGTAAAGCTAATTCTTGTTACTTAATTAACAACTAAACTATTTAGAATCATTTTATATGTCTAAGATGCATGTTATTTACGTTGATAATGACGCTGTTGTTAGATGTTGTAGTTGTTGCTGAGTGCATAGCTGTAATATTTCTATTGTTGTTGCGGTTATTTTTAGAGATGTCAACTTCCCTAACGGGGTAATTAATTGAAGTCCCCGAAAAAAATTATTGTCATACTTGACGTTCTGTTTATGTAATCAAAATGACCGTAATTTGATTCTCTAAATAAGATACATCTCTGAATTTAGTTTATGGTGATCCTGGTAATTTGTAGAAAATTATTTTCGTAGATTTTGCAATGCAGATTAAGTTTTTGAACTTACATCTTGCTATGGCTTAGATGATTTTGGTACATATTTTGATTGGTTCTTTTAACGAATAACGACCTCGCAGCTTTTTTAGTTTCAAGAACTGTTGTTGTATTTTTGGCTGATGCGATGTTATATTCGTTGCTGTTGTAAATGTTTTCGTTGTTGATGATTGTTGAACTGTTATTTTCATTACTGCTAATAAATCGGGATGATCTTAATTGATGAGGTCCAATACAAGTATTTATATTGGTATGATGTCCAGTAAAGTAATCTGGATGGGGATATTGTTGAACGCTACCTTTTTTCTCCTAAATTTGTGAAATCGGTTCCCTGTATCCTTGAGGGGCTCAATCAAATAATCAGATGTGACCCGCACCTTTCAACCTATGGGTTTCGACTTTTGTCTGCCCAAGGCATCAACTAGTACCAATCTATGTAAACTCTGAGCACGTTTTTTGAACCCGAGGTAATGAGGTATGCGTGACATACCTGAGAAAGTTACCTTGAGGTATGCCTGACATACCTAATAAAGTTACCTTGGACATGCTTGGTCACCCTGATTTGTATCCTGAACGTTACACACCTCACACCTGTGAAGTGTATACAGTAATACAACAACAAGGCTTTGCAAAGCCATGGAGTGCAGATTAAGACTTCAACATGTACCATGTACTATGACCTACTCAAGAAGACTATCCTCGGATATGTAGAATCTTCTACCGCGCCGCCTGAGAATGTCTTAACTCTAATTTTCTGAGAAGAGAGGCTAATGATCCGGTCATATTACAATGGTCAAAACTAATAGATCTTTTTTCCATAACTGTAGTCCGTCTTGGAAACGTATTTGCATCAATGAATTTCAAGATTTTCATAAATTCGGTCTTTAAACAGTCTTAATTAATTTCGCTCTTAAATAACAACATAACATATTACCAGAAGATAGAGTGCAGTGGACAGGGAGAAATAAAGCTTTTGAAGTATGAAGACACGTCAGGTTGTGGAGAGGATGACTGTGACTTTTACTTCAAGAATGTGGTTATTGAAGATGAAGATGAAACTAAGCTACACGGTCCGATAAACACAGTTCATATAGGTGGAGATGAAAATCATGGAAACAAAAATATTATCTACTTCTCGACAGTTTCTGAACTTGACAGAACATTTGAAGTGCAAATTCTAACAGGGAAGAGTATTATGATATCATTCGAGGCATGGGATAAAGATGCTGGGAAGGACGATCTTGAAAGTACATGGACAGACTTGATAGTTCCTTTTTCACAGAAAGCAGTATCGTCTGAGTGGGACTCAGAACTATACACTATGTCCAAGAAAACTGACGAAGTGAGATTTACGTTCGAGTATAGATTGACGAGCTGCGATACCTACTTTACAGGTCTAGGATGTAACTCTTGTGTTACATACCGATTTGGAGCAGACTGCACAACACACTGCAAACCTCTGTCAGGATTTTATAACTGTAATTCTAATGGAGTAAAGATCTGTGAGGAAAGGAGAAAAGGGGACGACTGTACTGTTTGTTATGAACAGTTTAAAGGAAATAACTGTGAAAACTGTGCTGAATATTACTACCCTAAAGAATCTTGCGAGGTGTATTGTCTTTCTGCCCCAAATAGATACACCTGCACTGATCAAGGACAAAAACTATGTCTTCAAAACAGAACAGGATCTTATTGTGAAGAGTGCATCTCTAAACATTACGGAGATGATTGCTCTAAATTTTGTGAAGAAACTGACAACTACACTTGCGATGAATATGGAGGAAAACTCTGTAAACAACACTTCTATCCTCCTGTAAAGTGTGACATTAACTGTGAACCAGTACCTGGAAACTTTACTTGCAATCAAACGACCGGACAGAAGATTTGTGCTACTGGTAAAGCAGGAAGTGACTGTGACAGATGTGAAAACAGGAACAAAGAGGGCCAGAATTGCGATAACTGCAAGCAGTTCTTTTATGGGCCAAATTGCAAAATCCATTGCAAACCGGAAATTGGTTTTTACAATTGTTCGGAAAATGGCACAAAAGTTTGTCATAACAACACAACGACTGCACCAAATTCCTGTCTGCCAGGCCAACATGAACAACAAAATCAAGACATAGCATTAATTGCAGGTGCAGGAGGAGGTGGAGGGATCTTTATGATTCTAGCTATCACTGTTGTTCTCCTTAAAATAAGAAGAGGTAAAAACGAAGATAAGGAAGAGCTAGAGAATCATACAAACATGAATGATAAAAACGAAGAAGCTCAATACTCGACGGTAAATAATTCACGCTCTGAAAGCACACAACAACATGATGATTCCAACTTGCCAGAAGAAAACACGGAAGTATACTCTCACGTTAACAGAAAACGTCAAAATAAGATCAACATGAACGACAAAGAACCTAGTCTCGATGAAGATGCTATGTACTCAAAGATCCATCCCCGACAGGAAAACGTAACCGGAGATGATGAAGATACCTACGCTCGTTTAGAGAGAGATAAGGAGAACGCTAACATGGCGTACGCTATTCAAATAGAGGATGTGGACACTTATGCTGAAGTAACCTTTGTAGGAAACAGAAATGGAGTGGACATGGTAAGCTACAGAAACAACACACTAAGGGGACACACCAATAATGCGATGGAGATTGAGGGAGAAGATGCGACCTACCTTACTGTAACTGATGTAGTAACTGAGAAACTTTGAACTATCTGATTCGGCCGCTGTCAAATAATACTAGCAATTTTCGGCTCCTCCAGTCCTCCAGCATCAATGGTCTTAATTTGATTAACCATATTAAAAACCATATAAAAAATCACAATATAGGTACAGTAAAGCTAATTCTTGTTACTTAATTAACTACTAAACTATTATCGTTTTAAATGTCTAAGATGCATGTAATTTACGTTGATAATGTCGCTGTTGTTAGATGTTCTAGTTGTTGCTGAGTGCATAGCTGTAATATTTTTTGTCGCGGGTATTTTTAGCGATGTCAACTTCCCTAACGGGGTAATTAATTGAAGTCCCCGAAAATTCGAAAAAGATTATTGTCATACTTGACGTTCTGTTTATGTAATCAAAATGACCGTAATTTGATTCTCTAAATAAGATACATCTCTGAATTTAGTTTATGGTGATCCTGGTAATTTGTAGAAAATTATTTTCGTAGATTTTGCAATGCAGATAAAGTTTTTGAACTTACAGCTTGCTATGGCTTAGATGATTTTGGTACATATTTTGATTGGTTCTTTTAACGAATAACGACCTCGCAGCTTTTTTAGTTTCAACAACTGTTGTTGTATTTTTGGCTGATGCGATGTTATATTCGTTGCTGTTGTAAATGTTTTCGTTGTTGATGATTGTTGAACTGTTATTTTCATTACTGTTAATAAAACGGGATAATCTTAATTGATGAGGTCCAAGTAAAGTAATCTGGATGAGGATATTCTTAAATGCTACCTTTTTCTCCTAAATTTGTGAAATCGGTTCCCTGTATCCTTGAGGGGCTCAATCAAATAGTCAGATGTGACCCGCACCTTTCAACCTATGGGCATCAACTAGTACCAATCTATGTAAACTCTGAGCACGTTTTTTGACCCCGAGGTAATGAGGTATGCGTGACATACCTGAGAAAGTTACCTTGAGGTATGCCTGACATACCTGATAAAGTTACCTTGGACATGCTTGGTCACCCTGATTTGTATCCTGAACGTTACACACCTGTGAAGTGTATACAGTAATACAACAACAAGGCTTTGCAACGCCATGGAGTGCACATTAAGACTTCAACATGTAGGAAACAGAAATGAAGTGGACATGGTAAGCTACAGAAACAACACACTAAGGGGACACACCAATAATGCGATGGAGATTGAGGGAGAAGATGCGACCTACCTTACTGTAACTGATGTAGTAACTGAGAAACTTTGAACTATCTGATTCGGCCGCTCTCAAATAATACTAGTAATTTTGGGCTCCTCTAGCATCAATGGTCTTAACTTGATTATCCGTATAAAGACCATGTAAAAATCACGATATAGGTACAGTAAAGCTAATTCTTGTTACTTAATTAACTACTAAACTATTATCATTTTAAATGTCTAAGATGCATGTAATTTACGTTGATAATGTCGCTGTTGTTAGATGTTCTAGTTGTTGCTGAGTGCATAGCTGTAATATTTTTTTTGTTGCGGTTATTTTTAGAGATGTCAACTTCCCTAACGGGGTAATTAATTTCAGAAGTCCCCGAAAAAAATTATTGTCATACTTGACGTTCTGTTTATGTAATCAAAATGACCGTAATTTGATTCTCTAAATAAGATATTACATATACATATTACATATATATTATTACATAATACATATTACATATATTACATATACATCCCTGAATTTAGTTTATGGTGATCCTGGTAATTTGTAGAAAATTATTTTCGTAGATTTTGCAATGCAGATAAAGTTTTTGAACTTACAGCTTGCTATGGCTTAGATGATTTTGGTACATATTTTGATTGGTTCTTTTAACGAATAACGACCTCACAGCTTTTTTAGTTTCAAGTACTGTTGTTGTATTTTTGGCTGATGCGATGTTATATTCGTTGCTGTTGTAAATGTTTTCGTTGTTGATGATTGTTGAACTGTTATTTTCATTACTGCTAATAAAACGGGATGATCTTAATCGATGAGGTCCAATACAAGTATTGGTATGATGTCCAGTAAAGTAATCTGGATGAGGATATTCTTGAACGCTACCTTTTGCTCCTAAGTTTGTGAAATCGGTTCCCTGTATCATTGAGGGGCTCAATCAAGTAGTCAGATGTGACCCGCATCTTTCAACCTATGGGTTTCGACTTTTGTCTGCCCAAGGCATCAACTAGTACCAATCTTGAACCCGAGGTAATGAGGTATGCGTGACATACCTGAGAAAGTTACCTTGAGGTATGCCTGACATACCTGATAAAGTTACCTTGGACATGCTTGGTCACCCTGATTTGTATCCTGAACGTTACATACCTGTGAAGTGTATACAGTAATACAACAACAAGGCTTTGCAACGCCATGGAGTGCAGATTAAGACTTCAACATGTACCATGTACTATGACCTACTCAAGAAGACTATCCTCGGATATGTAGATTCTACATTGTAGAATCTTCTACCGCGCCGCCTGAGAATGTCTTAACTCTAATTTTCTGAGAAGAGAGGCTAATGATCCGGTCATATTACAATGGTCAAAACTAATAGATCTTTTTTCCATAACTGTAGTCCGTCTTATTGAACTGATACTATAAAAACTAGTACGAGAACATCAATTGCAATCCATTGCAGTAAAATGATGACGCCAATGGTTGGTCATACCTATACTACCGCACGTATAAACGTCCCAGAACATACTTAAGTACAGATAGTGTAATAGCTAAGATACCTTCTCAGTACAGATAGTGTAATAGCTAAGATACCTTCTCAGTGAGTTAAATTTGCGTCCTGTTGAGGAACATTTCTTTAATCGAGGTATTCGTCTTGATTTAAGACAATACGAGCAGGGAAGTGCAAGTCCAACGTTATATAGGAAAGGGAAGTGATATCTACAATGCGACAAGAACTACTCAAGGCCAAAAACAATTAACCGTCTGGACAAGCAGTCACACTGTCTTCTGGCATTTACATCGTTTTGCATCGTCACGATTGTTCAACTTCAGCGGATATAGCTGGTTGAAAGGCAGTTACAGTGCAGAATGAAGCTAATATTTCTGTGTCTTTTGACTTGTATAACGGTAAGAATCATTTCTGTTATCACCAGAATGTTAAAAAGGCATTAGGCCATTATGTAATTATAATTTGAGGCAAGATTGGAAACGTATTTGCATCAATGAATTTCAAGATTTTCATAAATTCGGTCTTTAAACAGTCTTAATTAATTTCGCTCTTAAATAACAACGCAACATAACATATTACCAGAAGATAGAGTGCGGTGGCAAGGGAGAAATCCTGTTTTTGGAGTATGAAGATCCGTCAGGTTGTGGGGAAGGTGGATGTGACTTTTACTTTAGGAATGTGGTGATAAAAGTCGAGGATGGAAATGTGCTACACAGAGTGGACAAGACAGAACATATAAGTGAATATCACGGAAATAAAGATAAGATCTACTTCTCTACGGTACCTCAACTAGACAAGGCATTTGAAGTCCACATTCCGACAGGGAAAAATATAACGATATCGTTTGAAGCATGGGATAAAGATGCTGACGGAAATAAGAATGATCACGAAGAAACATGGACACACTTGGAAGTACCCTTTTCAGAAACATATGTGTCAAATTGGCGGACCAAACTGGTCTACTATATGATAAATTTGGAAGGGGCGAAATTTACGTTCGAGTATAGATTGACGAGCTGCGATACCTACTTTACAGGTCTAGGATGTAACTCTTGTGTTAGAAACCGCCAAGGATCTGATTGTGAAGAGTGTACCTCTAACC
Source organism: Mnemiopsis leidyi (assembly GCA_000226015.1). Taxonomy (NCBI): domain Eukaryota; kingdom Metazoa; phylum Ctenophora; class Tentaculata; order Lobata; family Bolinopsidae; genus Mnemiopsis; species Mnemiopsis leidyi. The sequence continues at coordinate 35,559 of JH152938.1, read as the reverse complement.
ATTACGGAGATGATTGCTCTAAGTTTTGTCAAGAAACAGACAACTACACTTGCGATGAATATGGAGGAAAACTCTGTAAACAACACTTTTATCCTGCTGAAAAGTGTGACATAAACTGTGAACCAGTACCTGGCAACTTTACTTGCAACCAAACGACCGGACAAAAGATCTGTGCTTCTGGGAAAGCTGGCAGTGACTGTGACAGATGTGAAAACATGAACAAAGAGGGCCAGAATTGCGATAACTGCAAGCAGTTCTTTTACGGGCCAGAATGCACCATCTATTGCAAACCGGAAATTGGATATTACAATTGTTCGGAAAATGGCACGAAAGTTTGTTATGACAACACAACGACTGCAAAAGAAAACTGTCGTAAGAAAAACCTTAATTTGTCAGTTATTGTTGGTGGAGGGGGCGGAGGATTGTTTTTCCTTTTGATGCTTACAGCTGTTTTCATAAAGGTAAGGAGAGATATGGGAGAAGACAAAGAAGAGAGGCGGAAGAGAACGGACAGCAACGAACAGACCCGGGAGGTTGAGACGACAGAACTGGCAGCACAAAGCAAAGCAGAAGACGGTTATGAGGCCTTCATGGATACAAAAAGTAGGAACCGAAAAAACGAAGAATTATGCTTAGGGGATTCAACTGTTAAAATAGATGAAAAAAAATATTCGGTTGAATTCAAAAATGGGGAGAGTTTCAAGAAACAAGCTGTGTACGTTGAAGCATATGCCGTCGGTAGACAAGACGATTTCGGGATTTATGTTAAAGCAGAGTGCGGTATAAATTATAAAGGTGCATGTGTTAATGCATCTGCCGTCGGAAGGGAAGATGAATCCGGGATGTACATAAATAAAGGTAGCGTCAAGAATGAAGGTATGTATCTAAATGCATCTGTCGTAGAAAGAAGAAAGGATTGTGGAAAAAACATGAACAAAAGGCCTGTCAAGAAGGAAGAAATATTCGTTCAAAAATCAGAAGATTATGGGATTTATGTAAAAGCAGAGTGTGCCGAGAAAGAAGATACGTATGTAGAAGCATCAATCGTAGGAAGAAAAGAGTATCCTGGGACGTATATGAACAAAAGATGTGTCAAGTATGAAGATGTTTACGTTAATGTATCTGTCGCCGGAGAAAACAAGACTTTTGATCGTATATGAGAAGTGAGAAAGTTATGATTTAGGAAATCGAAATAAGACATGTATATTGTATATGCGTTCAAGCATTTGTTTTTTGTTTTTTTATTTAGTATAGTGTTAGTATTTTGATAGAAGAGGATTTTGGGACATACTTGAGAACGTATTATATCAAATTAGAAAATATCTCCTCTCTATAGTAAAAATCACATTTCGAAGCAATTTCCTTGAGTACACTTAATTAAACAATAATCAAGTTTACAATGTACTGATGATTTTTTAACATGTCTGACTAATTCAGTAAATGAATTGTTCCAGTACTATGATAATAATAATAATAATAATGATTGCTGGCGTTTTCTTTGATTCTGAGGAATCTCCAATCTTTATGATGTAGTGTAATTATTGTTTTAATATTTCGTTGACATTGGTATTTTCTGCGACTATTGACTCACTGGGCCATGGACGTATTGCACAAACTATTTTTAAGGCAGTATTGATTATGCTGTTAATATCTTGGTTTGTGTGTTCATTTTGTGTGTGAGATTGTGTACTATAGATTGAATAAACTTGAATTGTTTTGTTTTAAATTGTTTTTTGAGCAGAGAGACATCTAAGATGTTCCCAAGTCCCAACGGCCCCAACGTCAATATGGTTTCGTCACCGTGTGTTGGGTATAGCATAAATGGTCATACATGATCATTGAACATATTTTTAGTTCCTTACACAACATGTTGGAACTGTCCTACATCTATACTCGTTTGAGTGAGCTTCTTTGTCTTGAACTTATAATCTGTAACTTATGATGATGTATAACTATTTGAATTTTGAAATTGAAAAAAATAAAAACAAGCAATGGCCATGTTGAATTCAATGTCATAAATCTATCATTCAAGGACATTCATGAAAGTTTTATGCCCAATAAAACTGTTACTAATTTTTGCTTCGTAATGGACTGAAATTATTACTTATTTTGGTATTATGGCATTTGTTTTCATCATGTCGATAGTAAGAAAATCCAATGTATTCTAGTCAACTGTGCACGTGGTTTTCTGGCTGAGGTCTCTTTCAACGCCTAATTAAGGCAAGGAGAATGGTACAGGCCTGCCAAACTACCAAGAATAAGAATGGGAAGTACAAACAAGTTTTATTAGCTCCAATAACTACTCAACTTCAAAAAAATCAACCGCTCGTTAAGGAAATAAGGCAGTGTGGTAGAGTAGGTATGTGCTTCCTTAGCTTAGTTTTCCACCATAAGGTCATATAGATCAGTAAACTTAGAAACATTGCTATGCCCTATGGGACATTGAACTAAAAAACATTGAACTTAAAGGCATTTCTATAAAACTTAGAACATAAAAATATTGCTATAGAACACTGAACTTAGAGACATCGCTAAAAGCATTGAAACCTTGCTAAAGAACATTGCTTAAGAACATTGTAGTAGAACATTACTATAGCACAATCAGTTGCAGAAACCCTCAACGATATGCGGATAGAGGTTGGTCTAATCAAAACTTATTGAACTAATGCAGGAAATTAAAAACGAACGCTTTAGAATACTTTACATATTATGTTACATAAAAATCACTCGTACTATAAAACATTTTACTGCAATTTTATATAAATTTTGATAACATAAACCATACAATGTGTTAAGTCCAAGAATTTTGGAGTAAAACAAAGTATTTGTAAATTTGCCATATTAAACTCCCGCATTGAGGCGACACACAATACACATCCAGCGTTATCATCATTATTTTCATCATTATTATTATTATCGCGGAAGCAACTAACCACCCAAATATCGCGAATGGGACACTGGGACCATAAATATCAAGTAAAACGTTTTTGTCGAAATCAATCATATGATCACTGTATGAACCGCGAAACGTAACACTACACCATAGAGCCTAATGGTGGCTAAAAGCACGTTATTCAATGTCCAAGATATTAAAAGACCAGAATACGTGAAAAATGAACGTGGTGTAGTGGTACTAGCACTCGCTTCCCACGTTAAAGAACCGGTGTTCGAACCCCGTCCGAGGCCGGCAGTCCAGGTTACCAAGCTGTGATTGGAACAGAACTTGCATATCAGGCGGTGATGAATTATGCTTGGTACTCACCAGCTCCTAAAGATGTCCGAGCTACGCACGGAATATTTCGGAAGTTGTACGAGTTAAATTTATCATTGATTTAATTGTCCACAAAAATGTTTATTTTTTGGCATGCATTCGTGCATTTGACATATTCCACAACTGAGTTAACACACCAACTGTTTCCCGCTAAACTTGTTAAAATCTGTTGATCTAAATTCTAAACAAGAGGTATAAACTATAAGGCCAACCAGAAGGAAAGAGACTTTTGCCTGCTCCCTTTTTTCTAGAGGAAAAAAAGCACGACATATTGCTCGGTGTTAGGTTCAACGTACACATTCTATTCAGATTTCAGATCTACTCAAGGTAAAAAACTATCACATCGGCACCGCCGGAACAGCATTCAGCCAGTATAGATAGATATTCTTTTTCTAGGTTACGACTCTGTTATTGAGATACCTGCCACAACTCAGGATTATGACCAGCTAGGACGTAGTTTCGCGATGAAGTTCACTCTTCTGGCCTTTGTTTGCCTGACTTCTATTATGGTAAGAATTGTCACTTTTAACATGAAATAAAAGATTAAAAAGTTATGATATTAAATAAAGATTTCCCATCAAAGACCCCTTAATTAATAACTGGTCTCATTAATATATTAATATCTTTCTTAAAGTTTTTTCAAATACTCCAGACAACTATACAATGCAGTGGACAGGGAGAAATACAGTTTGCAAAGTATGAAGACACGTCAGGTTGTGGAGAAGGTGGATGTGACTTTTACTTCAAGAATGTGGTTATTGAAGACGAAGATGGAACTAAGCTACACGGTCCGATAAACACTGTTAATATAGCTGGAGATGAATATCATGGAAACAAAAATACAATCTACTTCTCTACAGTTCCTGAACTTGACAAGACATTTGAAGTGCAAATTCCAACAGGGAAGAGTATTATGATATCATTCGAAGCTTGGGATAAAAATGCTGGGTCGGACGATCTTGAAAGTACATGGACGGACTTGATAGTACCTTTTTCACAGAAAGCAGTATCGTCTGAGTGGGACTCAAACCTATACACTATGCCCAAGGGAAGTGGCGGAGAAGTGGGATTTACGATACAGTATAGATTGACGAGCTGTGATACCTACTTTACAGGTTTAGGATGTAACTCTTGTGTTACATACCGATTTGGAGCAGACTGCACAACATACTGCAAACCTCTGTCAGGATTTTATACCTGTAGTTCTAATGGAGTAAAGATCTGTGAAGAAAGGAGGAATGGAGAAGACTGTGCTGTTTGTTATGAACAGTTTAAAGGAAATAACTGTGAAAACTGTGCTGAAAATTACTACCCTAAAGAAACTTGTAAGGTGTATTGTCCTCCTGCCCCAAATAGATACACCTGCACTGATCAAGGACAAAAACAATGTCTTCAAAACAGAACAGGATCTGATTGTGAAGAGTGTATCTCTAACCATTACGGAGATGATTGCTCTAAGTTTTGTCAAGAAACCGACAACTACACTTGTGATAAATATGGAGGAAAACTCTGTAAACAACACTTTTATCCTGCTGAAAAGTGTGACATCAACTGTGAACCGGTATCTGGCAACTTTACTTGCAACCAAACCAACGGACAAAAGATCTGTGCTTCTGGGAAAGCAGGAAGTGACTGTAACAGATGTGAAAACAGGAACAAAGAGGGTGAGAATTGCGATAAGTGCAAGCAGTTCTTTTACGGGCCAGAATGCACCATCTATTGCAAACCGGAGGATGGATATTACAATTGTTCGGACAATGGCATTAAAGTTTGTCATGAAAACACAACGACTGAAGAAGAAAACTGTCGTAAGAAGAACCTTAATATGCCAGTTACTGTGGGTGGAGTCGTCGGAGGATTCTTGTTCATTCTGGTGCTTACAGCTGTTTTTATAAAGGTAAGGAGAGATATGGGAGAGGACAAAGAAGAGACGCGGGAGAGAACGGACAGCAACGCACAGACCCAGGACGTTAGGGCATCTGAACGGGTTGTAGAACACCCGACAACACCTGTCGTCGGACGAACGGAGGATTTCGGGACATATGTGAATATTGAACGCACTAATAGAGAAGATGAGTACGTCAAAGCATCTGTTGTAGGAAAAACGGAAGATTTTGGAACATACGTGTATATCAATCGTGCCAAGAAAGAAGATGAGTACGTTGAAGCATCTGCTGTCGGAAGAAATAAAGATGTTGGAACATATGTGAATACTGATCGTGCCATCAATCGTCCTAAGAAAAAAAATGAGCTCGTAGAATCATATTCTGTCGAGAGAAAGGAGGATTTTGGGACATATGTAAATATGAGACGAGACGACATCAATGCCGAGGCCGACAGCAGAAAAGAAAAAAATATGACATACGTCAACCACGAATGTAAGAGAAGATGAAATGTGACTGATGTAGAGTGTAGCATCTGTTGCTGGAAGTAAAAAGAATCTCTGATATACGGAAATAACACATGTGTAAAAATAGAAGATATAATTTGCGTTGAAGCATCTGTTGGCGCATTGATTTTCCTTTGATCTTTTAGCGGATTTTTGGGCATACGTGAACATAAAACATGGAGGAATTATTATGTGTTTATCGTACGGTGAATGACTGAACTGAGATTCGTTTCACTTTCTTCGCTTTATAATTTTCGCCTTATAAATGTTTTTTTACTTCGTTAGAAATCAACATCATGTCTTTGTAAGTCTTTATCACCATGTCTTAATGTGTGCAAGTTACCGGACTTTTATGTGATTATTGATTTTGTAATTGGAAACTCGTTCAAAAGTTTTTGGTGTGCCTTTTAAAAAGCGATACTACCGGTGAATGACTAACTTGTCTTTCCTAAATGGTTCGCTAAAGTAAGTTAAGAATTACAAAAGGCTTCTTGGGCTCAAAAAGTAGCTCTAAATCAAAAGGTACTACAAAAATGTTAGAGGCGTAAATCAGAAAAAATAATCATTTTGGTCACATGATCAGATATGACTGGTTGTATTTTATTTCCACACACATACACACAGAAAAACACACTCGCTATACAACCTATGTTATCTCTGTCACGGGTCTGTTCTCCTTTTTTGGATCGCTTTTCTGCAGCAGATTTGCCGCCTACGATTCATTGATAGGTCATTTAAGTGTGGCAAAGATACGAGTACTACGCGAATTATCATTTTAGATAACAATTAAGGTTGGTATTTTTGGGGAACGGTCATAAGTTTTAACTTATCATTTGACAGCGATTGACAAATGAGAAGTTACTAATTTCTTATATGGTAATCGTTGTCAAGTTTGGTGCGGCCAATCGATATCGAGCAGTGTTATCACGTGTTATAAGTTACGAATTATGACACCTCACCAAAAATACCGTTCCCTAATTCTTATATCATTTCATATGTTGACGTGCAAACTGAAGGTTTAGAAAACACCGCGAAATGCTCAACTAAAAGTTTTGAATCCAATAAAAAGTGGCGAAGTAAACTTACGAGTTTGCCGTGGTTTCTGACGTCTGTTGTCCCTGTTGTAGGCTTGTCCGGTCTTGAGAGCGTCCATCAGGTCATCCAGGACACCTTCTCCTTCACCTTGTTGGTCGATAATGAAATCTTTCCTGCGGAGGTGACGTTTTTTAGGCGCATTGTTCTTGGAAGTTTAGATCCTACCGGGCTGATCTATTAATCAATGAACATGGAATTTATCATGGTATTTCAAACCTCTCTTTTTCCTTTTGCTCTTTTCGTCTCTTTTCTTTTTCTTTCAGTTCTTTCTGTTTTTCTTCTCGTTTCTTGGCCTCCTTCATTTTCGCGTTTTCTACCCGAGCCGTCTGAATGTTGAATGTTGAATAATGAGCCAGTCTAAAAATTTGATAAACTACTATTACCTAATGACTTAGTAAACTACTATAATCTAATGACTTAGTAGGCATATAAACAATTCACACGATATAAAAGATGAACACGCATTTTTCGGGGAAGCACATGCATATTATGTTATCTTAGGTATTAAGCACATATAACCAAATGTGAAGTGCAGTAGTGCACAATACTGAATATAGTGTACACTGAATATAGTGTACACTGAATATAGTGTACACTGAATATAGTGTACACTGAATACAGTGTACACTGAATATAGTGTATACTGAATATAGTGTATACTGAATATAGTGTATACTGAATATAGTGTATACTGGATACAGTGTATACTGAATATAGTGTATACTGGATACAGTGTATACTGAATATAGTGTATACTGTATACAGTGTACACTGAATACAGTGTATACTGGATATAGTGTATACTGAATACAGTGTATACTGGATATAGTGTATACTGGATATAGTGTATACTGAATACAGTGTACACTGAATACAGTGTACACTGAATATAGTGTACACTGAATACAGTGTATACTGAATACAGTGTACACTGAAAATAGTGTATACTGGATACAGTGTATACTGGATACAGTGTAGCTAACGTTAACGGTAGCTTCAATGAGGAAATGAGTCAGCTCGTACCTCGAAGTCATTGCAGAACGTGACGATGTCGCTGAAGAACTCCTCAGCGTTGGTTTTCTTGGGGTCCTCCCCGTAGAAGGTGATAATTTCAGCCACGCACTTGCCCATGTTGGTGTAGGTAGCTTCCAGCTTCTCGTACTCGTCGTTAGCGTACTCCAGAAACGCGTTCATCTCCGTTCCGAAACGATCGTCGATGCTGTGGGGATTAGTTGCTAGGTAACAAGAGTATTACTTACTACGGAGACTAGTTGCTAGGTAACAAGGATGTTACGGAGATTAGTTGCTAGGTAACAAGGATGTTACGGAGATTAGTTGCTAGGTAACAAGGATGTTACGGAGATTAGTTGCTAGGTAACAAGAATGTTACGGAGATTAGTTGCTAGGTAACAATTATGTTACGGAGATTAGTTGCTAGGTAACAAGAATGTTGCGGAGATTAGATGCTAGGTAACAATAATGTTACGGAGATTAGTTGCTAGTTAACAATGATGATATGAAGGTTAGAAACTAGATAACAAGGATCTTATGGAGATTGGTTGCTCAGCAAAAGTGTTGCTACAGAGATTAGTTGGACGGTAACAATGATATAGTTGCTAGGTAACAATTATGTTACGGAGATTAGTTGCTAGGTAACAATGATGTTACGGATATTAGTTGCTGGGTAACAAAGATGTTACGGAGATTTGTTTCTGAGTAACATAGATGTTACGGAGATTAGTTGCTAGGCAACAATGATGCAACAGAGGTCAGTACTTAGTTGCTAGGTAGCAATGAAGCTTCGGTCAAAGAGAAGGCCATGTGGCATAGGAGATGTGAAAATGAGGGCGGACAAAGTTATTAACAAAATAGAATACTCGACACTCATAAGATAATGCTATAAGAATTTAACAAAATCTATTATCTTGCAGAAACTCAAATACAAAATGAGCATTTCTATGCTTCGGTTGTAAACTATGATTATGACACAGGAAAGAACACTTTAAAAAGAAAGTTTAGATAACTCCATACTCAATTTTCTTGTCGGAACCAGTTAAACCATTTCTGATTTGATAAACTGTGAGTGCAATACTGATCATGAAATTCTCATTATGTCCTGAGTTACACGGTAGCATGCCCGGAGGTATTGCATTGAAAATGTTAAATAACCATGTCTAGAGGGTTTAAATTGTTACCGAACATACCTTTCAGGATTTTTGTGGAATTCGAGTTCCTTTTTCAGATTAGTAAGAGATTTCTTCATCCCCCTCAGTTGTTTGGATAGCTGATCGTCACTTACACGCCTGGCTTTCTCCAAGTTCCTCAAGTCGTCCTAGAAAATGACTGCTTGAAGGAAAGTCTATGATCACTAAGAATTTACAATAATGTATAAGTAAAGGTTTAACCATTGTGCAAGTGTGTGAGGCTTCACACAGTGGTGGCGCGATTTATTTTAACATCAGTAAATAGGATTTTAAATAATCGAGTGTCAGAGGTTCTTACCTTGAAATTGACCCATTGTGGATATCTATTCTCCAGAAGATTTGCAAGGAAATGAAGCATGTTTGACCTGTTGTCATGGGCCTTCGTGTTTTGCAACTGCGGATTTTGATTGATTAGTATAAACAGCTGTAAACACAGCCCAGGATTTTAAATTTATCTTTTTAATCATTTGGGTTTAAAGACGGCAGAATCATCTCATGGCCTACCTTGGTGAGGAAGTTCAGTTTAAATCCATACGATTCAGCATTCCTAGACCCACTGTTCATGTAGTTTCCAATGAGCAGGATCAGCTGAAGTACATCAGTTTTTCATGTTCAGTACTTTCACTCGGTAAACATAGCGCAGCTTAGCCCGTTTTAAGTATTAGCAAACTTAAGATATATCGTTTGCCAAATATCAACTAGCTGCTTTCATTAATAAAAAACATTTGATTGATTTGACCGCGAATTCTGATTTATTAAAATATTTTGATGCGGTTACACAAGCATAGTAAAATTAGATGTATATGTACATTGTACAAGATGTAGACAGTAACAATAACCAATATCATTAATCGACAACAGAAAAACTTTCCCTGCGCAGCGCAGCGAGTACATTATAAATATCAAATAAGTTAAGATTAAATCAATCATCAATCAAAAGTTCAATCGAATCAAACCATGATAGGTTGGCATTATCATTAATGTAGAATCATCTATCAACAATCAAGAGTATATTTCTACAAATCACATGTTTTGCTGTGTAACCCCTATTTGAATGATTGAAATCTGCTAGATTAAATAAATACTGATTAAAACAATTAAAATTCGCTGATTCAATACTTAGAGCTAAAAAGATTTAAAAATGAGAAACTTAAATAGTAAAGTTCATGAAATTAAAAGATAAAAGATGTTACTAAAGTGAAAATAATCATGCAGAATTGATAAGTACATGCAATATAAATACACCTCTAAAATAGAACGGAGGTATACGTTCGGATATAAAATTCCAATAAATCAATAGAAAACTAAAAAATCTACCACAAAGTATTTGAGAAAGCTGAACATCTAGCCGACAATAACATTGGTCCGACTATTCCTATCAACCGAGGAAGCAGTTAAAATAACCATTTTCGCGATCCAGGCACTGATGTTCCGCAATGATCTTACCGATAAAACTTTTGCGAGGGTTTAGAGAGGTCTCAGTAAAACGCTCAAACGATGTGCAGGCATAATCCAGCAGTAGGCATCTCTGTCTTACTAAAATTGGGGACACTGCATCTCGAACTATTGTAGGCGAATTGCTAAGATATATGCCTTGATTGTCACTCCATGTCGCAGAAAGACTAGCGGATATTCTGACATAGCCATCTGGTAAAGGGTGCGCGAAGATAACACAAACCTTTGATTCTGGATCGAATTTGAAATACGAAGCGATGGTATTAGCAGAGATTTCTTTAATTGTTTCAGTCGATTCTATCCAGATAACAAAAACTTTACAAGAGCTAGACAAAATCTTTTGGCGATGCCAAATGAGATTTTTGAGAAGATATTCTTGAGTCATTACTTTTAAAAAATCAAACTTTGGATTCGCTGGTGCCTTTTTCAGTAAATATTCAGAAGGAAGTAGATTAGGAGTCACAAATACAACCTCGTTTAGACAGTCTGAATAAAAAGGAAAGGTAACAGGAGAAAACTCAGTGGTATCACAAAGTTGGACACCTTTCCAACTTTTGGTTTTGCAGACATCGACAACTTCGTTACCAAGAGCAGAGGTAAAATCGCGGAACCGTTCGTTCGATAAAACATTGCCATTTTGGAGAATGTCTCCGACAAATTTTTGTCCAGGTTTAGCATAAATGAGCATAACTGTCTGAGTGTTCTTGTACGACAACCTGTCTAATTCTTTTAATTCAGCTTGCAGCTTAGAGCTGTTTTCAAGTAAAACTACGGTCTGTTTATCTAATTTGTTTGATTCAAACATTTCTGGTGATAGCAGGCCGGCATGACTAAGCAACATTCTTGAACCATCAGGATCCATTGCTGGGTCTGGGATATCTAGCCCCGGTGGGGGAGGAGCCTCGGTCAAATCCTTGATTTTCAGTTTCTGATTTTCTATAGAATCAATCAACTGTTGTTCTGGTAGAAACTCCTTCATCAATGTGTAACCACATTTCAATGAATTTTGTAGGATCTTGAAGCTGCAACGTGACGGTTTTTTGCTTTCTGTCAGAATTTCATCCAAACAAGGAACAGAGGCCGGAGCAATCGGGTCTTCATGGACAAGCACTCCTTTAGGTCGTGGCGGTTTTTCTTTTTTTGGAGGAGGCTCCTCAGTCAGAGGATAACTTTCATACAACAGCCTATGAACAGACAGGCTGGTGTAAGGGTTTCTATTGATATAGTAAACAACGGGGATGCCCCTGACTTCTAATTCGCTCCTTGGAGCATTGATTAAACAGATGATATCATCTTCATTTAGGGCCAAGTATCTAACTTTAGCCTCCTGATTGGGGAACTTTTGCTTCCAAACTCGGATGAGATCTCTTTCGCTAAGTTCACCTTGCCTATCACCACATACTAAACAATGTAAGAGATATTTCAGTAAAACCTGACACTTTTCACAACATTTTTGTAGCAAGTCGCTACAATGGAACTGGTCTGACTCTATTAAAACATTTACATGATCCAAAACTTGCAAGAAACGTTTAAAAGTGTCCCTGTCTTGCAAGATCTCCCCGTAAGCAGTGCACCAAGCGACCAGAAACTCGCAAGTAGAAATCAGTCTTCCATAGTCATGACTGACGTTGAAACATTTGTCATTGTCTTTGTCATTGAGAGCCAGAGGGTTCTGTCTACACTTCCCATTTAGATCCGTCTGTTTCAAACGATCGAACTGCCACTCGAAATGATCACAAAGTGCATTTATTACTTTCTGAAATGCAGCACCGATGTCATGAGAGTATGGAAGTGTATCTGGCAGGTATCGCATAATGGTGAATAGAGGCTTGGGAAAATCTGCTACATCTTCCAGGTAACCTCTGAAAATGACACACACCGCGTCAGCAAGTGACATCCAATTTAGTTTGATGTAATTCCCGGCTGAGTCTGATGAGTTGAATTTTAAATCAAGGAGCATGACGAATAAATGATTTAAGCAGTCTGAAATGTCGTTGTGGGAATCGTTAAAACTGAGCAATTTTTCAAGCAGGGAATCCATTTTATCCTCCCACAAAAAGGGACAATACATGATTCCAGTTACAACGTCCCTCTGAATCCCCCTGCTCATCATCGTGGTATGACTAGGTGCACTTTTAGGGTCATGCTAGTTAACCTAAACTAAATCAACGCGGTCAGTATAAAACATCAGATAACGCCACAATCCACATGCTTTAATACAAGTATATCGATAAGAGACATTCCAACTTGTTGCTGGCTTAACAATTAAAATTACCTCAAGACATTTCCCAAACTTTTCTGACGTTTTCAGTTCCTCGCATGCGGCTATCACGTAGGTTAAATCCTGGGAATTTCTGGGCTTGATATGGTTTAAAGCAAGTGATGATGGGAAAATAAGTCGTCTAATATACGGTTATATCAACATCCGCTTAGACATTTGAGGGACAAAAAAGAAAGAAAATCATCTAATAGGTACACAAAAAGTTGGGATGACTAAAATACCGGTTTAATTTCTTTCGCCTCTTCGAAGAATTTCTTTTTGAACACCATTGCTTGTAACCTCGGCTCAATTCGCGGAATATTAGCCAGCTGAAAAGAAGTTTTGCTTAATCCAAGTAACCTTTCATGATGTTATAAACAGCATGATAAATATAACTCAATACAGTGCGAATTACAAACCCAAAGAACGAATAGACAGCCGTTTCCAAGGGCGACGACTTGTACATACCATAAACGCGAACTGCTCGGCAGTACAAAGCTCGTCGTGCTCGTCCTTGAGAAGTCGGAGAGAGGCCATGTCCTCTCCGGAGGGGAGGAAACGTAACAACGACTCCATCACGGAGGGACCTGTTACAAGGAGGAGTGTTAGGGGTGAAGGGGTGAGGGAGTCCCGACACATTTTATTAGACTGTTACATTTCATTACACTGGTTCCCCTTTTTCTAGAGACTATAGGAGAGAATTTCTGGTTTTCAGTTTGAGGTGAGGAGGGATTAAGTTGACATATTTGTGTTTTGGTCACATTGTCCATAGATCTGACCTTGTCGATAGTCAAAACTTCCATTTTGACCTTGGCCATGGTGAAAATTTTATGGTTTCAGTACTTAGTGGTCTGGTCGATTTTTGACCATTGTCTCTGGGACAAACTTCGAGTTGTTAAGATCAGTGCCACACCCCCTCAGTTTATAACTTAATTAAGCGCGCAGCGTGATCTACTGGCTAAAGATGAAAAATTTAGTGTCGGGTCCCCCATGCAAGTTCATTATCTAACTAGTAACTGGTTAAGAAAAAATGTGAGGCCTCACGGAACGGGATCGAGCATTGCAAGACAAGAAACAAGCGAAAGAGTTGGCTTGCTGGCTGTCTTTTTGCAAAAGAGAGCTACGTTAGCATTAAATTTTCGCTGTCATTCCGCCTTCTGTTTCGGTGTGAGAGAAACAGAATATGGAATCAGAGACGTCCTTGTTGGTCATGCGGTAAATTTTTGGTGGACCCTTTTGATCATAAGGGCATTCCTGGCATACTTGTGATTCTCCTACGAGGAAGATCGGTCCTTCGAAAATTAATTCGTCCTTAAACACAGGATCAGGAGACGCCTCGGAAGAAGAGTACATGCAAGGTTTTATCTGGGAAATAAGGTCGGAAATAGGCTTGTACAAATATACTATGCTAAACTGCGTCATAAAGTTGTTGTTTTGACCTCGCGAACCTGAAAGTTGCACTTTTACTAACACGACTGAAAGAAAACTTAGACCTAAGATTTTTAGTTTACAAGACATGATTTTGTAAGAATTTTCTATTTAAAATTGAATATAGCTTTAAATGTTATCGGCATCGTAATTCAGAATTTTCAAAGTAATAGATGCAAAACACAATCAAAATAAGAGATTGATATTTACAGGAGTTGCTAAGTGTGTGATACACTTTGCTCTAACCGTTTTCGATGTTTTTTTCGTTAAGAAATGGCTCCATATGTTTCGTACAAAGAATATAATGACCAGTTACACCTTCACGATCTAATTGGCTACCTCGATAACAATTTCAGGTTTCAGAAACAAACCAAAAAACAAATATTAAAAACCAAACCAACAAACACATATTACTTACTGAGAGAGCTGTCGTCGCATTTCAAGATCAGTATTCTCAGCTCTTCGAAGGACAGGCCCTTGAGGGACGAATTCAAAAGAATGCCAAAGTTTTGGGAAGCTTTAGGATCTATTACCTTCAACTCCTTGACCCTCTTCTTTGACACGGCAAGGGCGGGGCCGGTTTCTGAAAAATTAAGACGTGGAGCGTAGAGCATTTGCATTGGAGCGTGGGTTTAGTGAAGTGTTCGGTGTTAACCTATTGAAAAGTACGAATTTATATTTTTCATGATTTTTAGCTTGGCAAATGTCTGCCCGAACGAAGAGCCTGCAGGAAAAACAGAGAATAATATAGTGATTCTAGTGGTTGCAATTTGCGAATCACAATACTTTACATGATACAGAATAAAATAGCAGATGTATTTACGGCTTACTCCTGTGATTAATTCATTCAATGATTCAAATGTGTTATTGATATCTTTATTTTCTGTTTGATTTCATTCCAATTATAAGTAAGAGGTTGAAGCAAAGAGATTTATAAATGATACGGTTACAAAAAGCTATGTGCTGAATAGCGCCCTAGTAGCTTAGGAGCGAAAGCTGACCCAAATAAACATTACACAAAACACACTTTATTGCAATTTACCGGCACACTATCTTACAAAAGCGTATCATATTGTTTAAAGTTCATAACTGTCGCAGCAACTTGCGAGACATTCTATCAGGCCGAAAGGTAGGTGGAACTAACAAACATTCCATCACATTCAACAAACACGGAGTGTGCAAGTCTTGCAAGCTTGAATTCCGACAGGGGTCCCTGCTATAGTTTCATGATAGTTTCATGATAAAGATAACGGTTAAATGGTCAAGTTAAACATATAGATCTCAGGTTCTTCAGCATCCTCAATCGGTAACTTTCGATTTTCTGAGAACATTACGTTTGTATCTCAACAAGCAGTTACGTTACAAATTCCAACATCACACATCAAGGACGCGATACGTCTATAACCAGGGACAACAAAACTGAGCATGACAGTACGCCCAGGCAATTTTACAGGTACAGTGTCGGGCATCTATACACCTACTCAGGTATCAAGTACCTGGTACCTGGTAATGGTACTACAAGATTTAGTTGACGACTACGACAGCAAGTTTGCGGCAGGTTTGTCATTTAAAGGAGGTTATAAGGCACGAATGTAAACTCATCTGACTGAGAAGCGGGGTAAATACCTTGTGGTCCTGGGATTTTGGAGTTTAAACGGATGGTGGGAGGTAAGAGGTAAGTTATTTCAGATTTCATTACCTCTTATCTACTACGATATTGATAATACATTCTAATACGTCTCTAAGAACGCTATAAAGATTGACGGCAACCTTCCCATTAATAATACACTAACCTTTAGCGGCTTTAGCGGCAAACTCCTCCGACAGGCTTTCCAGCAAGTCCTGGCTTTCCAGCTCCAATTCCTTGGTTTTGGCCCAAAACGTGGTTTTCTGAATATTCTTGATAGGAATAGATTGCCAGTTTAACTTCTTGGTAGAGACCTGGTGAAATTTTGGTGTCATTATCAAAGAAGATAATCATTTTCAACCCCCACCTCAATCTTTCGTTTTCAGAGCCTACAACAGGTTAAATTTGACTATTTTGGTAATTGTTAACAATGATATTTCAGTATTGAATTTAAAACATAATTCTATACATGTAGTAAACTCCTTTGTTTCATCAAACCAAGGCCATGATCTGCATCGTTTAATCAAGCACGACGGCCATAGATTAACACTCTGATTACAAAACGGAGTCACCATTGTAAAAACCATTGTCTAAATACACATGACAATAACTCCTGCCACCTCATCAAAAGTACAAGAAGATATACAATGTTTTGTCCGACTTCCTGCTACATCTACAACTACTCACCCCGGTGTAAGTTTTCTTCTTTTGTACACCCTCCGGAAGTTGCGGGCCACGTCTCGCAGCTGCAAAAATATGTCAACAATGTAAACACTTTCCAAAGTGTGCTGTACAAAATATGTCAACAATGTAAACACTTTCCAAAGTGTGCTGTACAAAATTGCAGTCCCGATCGAAACTGATTGAATATGTTAAACTTAGGAAACGTAGTTAAACGTAGGAATAGTAGGTATCAAGGTATTGTGAAGAGTGAACCATCTGAAAAAGTAAATAATTCTATTTGAAATCGATTGGAGCATATTCAGAAAGCCAATGATAAGGAACTAACCTCTAGCTCGGGGTGCGCCTGGAGCGGGAGGTGCACCTGGAGCGCTTGGAGCTCCAGGCGGGCGTGGGGCACCAGGAGGCGGAGGCGGAGCACCTGGAGGTCGCGGGGCTGGAGGTGCACCAGGAGCAGGGGGAGCACCAGGTGCTCGTGGAGCTGGTGGGGCGCCTGGCGGAGGTGGGGGAGCCGGTGGTGCGCCAGGCGGTCGCGGAGCTCTGGGTGCTGGAGGGGCTCCAGGGGGTGGAGGAGGTGCTGGCGGAGCTCCGGGTGCAGGGGGTGCACCTAAGAGTAAAATTTTGTTAGAGTTCTTTTAGAGTTTTAGCTCTATATTATAACCTTGCCAAGTAGTCAGGGGTTCTTGGATATTGATAATCTAAATTAAATGTCTATAGTGCACAACAATATCTTGATATAGGCATACTCACGTGGCGCTGGAGGAGCTCCAGGTACTGGTGGTGGAGGTGGAGGGGCGGGTGGGGCACCTGGATCGGATAATATAAAAGGTTATCTCATTACTCATATCTATGACTCTTGAGTTGATAAGATTTAAGTTCCAGTCAACCACTTAAGCAACACAAAAAGGAAGGTGCAATGATACAATACCTGGGGCAGGTGGGGCAGGAGGGCCGGCCACCCGTGGTGCTGCTGCTGCTTCGGCTACAGCTCTGTCTTTCTGAAAAATTAATAATCTTTTAGTATGATATCTCATGGCTACTGAGTACTTAATACTTATACTTAGGCTACAGCTCTGTCTTTCTGAAAAATAAATTATCCCATGGCTACTGAGTACTAATACCTATATAGAGTCTACTTGTCCGCTTACATAATGTCAAAATTTGAATTCGTATCATCCAGACTCAACCAAGTCAGACAAAGAGACATGACCAACCTCTTCAATGAGTCGCTTTTTTTCTTCGTCAAATTTCGCTATTTTAGCCTGGAAATCGACAAATGCTTTGGAATGCTTGGCTTCTGATTCCTCGAGTTCCCGTTGTCTGATAGCCAATGATTCTTCAAGTTCAAGATTCTTCTTTTCAAGATCCTTTAACCTTTGTTCGTCTATCAATTGTTCTGAAAAGATTAGATCATTATAACC
Source organism: Mnemiopsis leidyi (assembly GCA_000226015.1). Taxonomy (NCBI): domain Eukaryota; kingdom Metazoa; phylum Ctenophora; class Tentaculata; order Lobata; family Bolinopsidae; genus Mnemiopsis; species Mnemiopsis leidyi. The sequence continues at coordinate 17,728 of JH152938.1, read as the reverse complement.
GCCTGTATTCTGTACGGATATCATGACTTTTATTTAAGTATAATTTACAATTTCGCACCGGGATTATTCACTGATTGAGAGGACAAATGAGCTAAATTTCGCAGTTAAAACTTGTTACCTATCACTCGTTCGATATCGACGTCTTCCAAATGTCTGCATTTGAAATCTGGATCAACCCCGTTTCTTTGTAAGACAATTTGACCGATCACATCGTCGATCAACCGGAAATATTGAGGTCTAAAAAACAGCCCAGTTAAATATCATTATAGATCCGCAGTTTTTGAGGGTGAAATTTTACTACAATTTTTCAATGACATTACGAAAACACATCTTTTGTGAGTGCGACACCAAAAATCTTACTTCGCCTCCGGATCGTCCCTAATCAGTAGGAGATGCTGAAGTATGGAAAGAAGCGTGGATTCCACCTCCGTGTTCTTGGACTGGTTCATCACGATGTGAAACACTTCTATCGGGTCTTCGAACTCCGCTTGGATGTCTCCCAGCTTTTGCTGAAGTTTTTGTCGTTAAACTTTAAGTCTTTTTTCATTGTACACATGCATTGACATTATAATCAATGTAGAATGTAGAATGTACAATGTGCAAGGTGACGACGACAGTACAGGTCATCGAAAGGAAATCATACAATTTTAACCGTCAGCTAAAATATCAAAATCTGCATTTTACCGTGAGTTCATTATAGTCGTCGTCTCTGTTGTTTTCAAGCACACTAATCTGCAACGTCAGTTCGTCATCAGACACACTCCTATTCAGATTCTGTAAATCTGTCAAAAATAGGCGATTTAGAAAATTCATTCAATCTGGAGGGTCAATTCTACAGAGATTAAGAATCTTAACTCAATAATTAATTGTCATCTGATAAGGTATAGAAATAATTTATAAAATTGAAGATTTCAAACAGTTTCCCAGGTTAACTATACCTGGGAGGACTTCCCGTAATCCACAGTTCATAAACTCATTCCGCAAGTGCATCCTGAAGTCTACTTCATTGGGGAATGTCGTTAATGCGTTGACAAACTGAAAAAAGTTGATCCTATGTAAATATATCGTCTTCTGAAATTTGGGAATCACTCGGGATGAGCTATGGATGAAATTACAACCAGAGTTACTACTACGGTTATTATTAAAGTAACAGTAAGTTACCGTAATGATTGCGTTTGTTAGCTGAGGAGGCTCGTCCCTTCCCTTTAACTTGTCCATTAAAACTTGGAATCTGGGCTGTCCGATTATCTCCCCAAAACTCGTCAGCGCTTCCAAAACTGTCTGATGTCTGAGATAAGGAGTATCATACTATTTGAGATCCATACTGTTTTCCCTTGTTATTTTAAAGGAGAATCCCGACAAATAGTGTCCACACTAAACGAGTGATTGCCAAGTAGAAATTCTAACAACAACAAGTAGAAATTCTAACAACACTCACGCTTTCTCGTTAACGATACTCATGGCAGCTAGTATTTTAACGACCTCTGTCATCATTGTAGTGTTCCGCGGATCGAGACATTTGGTCAGGAGTAACATACCGTTTGTGTTGTCCATCATAGCCATCAGTCCGTACTGAAAGGAGATATTGGATATCACAAGAATGTAGTGTTTACTTGAACCGTTTTACAGTCACTAAGGAGAGAGGCGTGGATCATGTAAGATGCAGTCTTATGGATGTTCGATAAAAAAGACGTTAGCTCAAGTTGCTGAATGCTGAAAGCTTCACTATTGTCAACATTATATATTTACTGACCTTGTTGTTCATGAATACTTTGAGACACTTTACACACTCATGAGTTACATCACCGTACTCTCGATCTTGACTGAATGGGAAATATGGTTTTAAAAAATGTTAAATCCATGACATGAAGCAACTGTTTTACTCAACTCCAGAATAAGTGTAGACAAGAAGACAGAATTTACCTCTTTTGGAGTAAGTTTAGGAGAAGTTCCAACCCAACTTCAGCTCCAAAGCTTTTAAGCCAGGGTATCGTGTTGCTTTGGAGGCTAACTCTTAGAGCTTCCAGCGTTTTTAAACTTGATTCTCCTTCCAAAACCTGAGCCAATTTAGAAATTTAGAAATTCTAAGCCCATCACATATGACATAAATGTATTAGTATTTTATGGTCATAACCCAAAACTTAAAGTATCATGATAAAACACTTTAAGAAAATTAGCTAATAAATTTTAATCAAGTAATTTTTTACAATTAGGAACGTGAAATACCCACCTCTTTGCGAAGTTCTTGAATGAAGTACTCAGGAGTTCCACGTTTAGGACCGTCTGGAAGCTGAAAAATCGAACATCAAAATTAAGTAGTTTTTAATTATTCCATGCAATTTTTCCATACCAAAGATTCAAATTTTTAAAAAGTTTGTGGGATAAGTAACAAATATCTAAAAATGATAACATACATCGCCATCAGCAGTCACGGCTTTGGTCTCATCAATACGCCGGTAATGAGTAGCCAGCATCTGTTTCAGAGTAAACTCATCCAACTTCCTGATGGGTCCTCTCTTCCCCTCTCCCAAGTTCATGTCGTCCATCATGCGCTCCAGCTCGGTCTTCAGATCCTCCGGGCCCATGTTGTTTACCCGCTCATCTAACGCCGCATCTGAAGCCCCTGCAACAAACATGTTAACTTTAGAGTTGGCAGACAGTAACAATTAACTATACAACTTCTGAAAACCGCTTAATTCTCTATGAAGACAATTGGCAGGAAAATATTTTAATGCATTATTCAGCGTTTCAGCCAACCTGTAGCCGTTGGTTGTGGGGCACCAATGGGTGCCCCAATCGAGATGCCACCCCCTTTCTTTGATCTTTTTTCTTTGTCTTTTACCATGACACCACCATCTCAAGACCACCAACTATCCCTTGTCACTACATGCTACACACAAAAAACAGTGTCAATAACCCCGAAATATGTACATCAATTACGTAATGCGATAAAAATGTAAGGCCAAACGAGGATTGGCTGAGAAGTAAGCGGGATTTCACCGGGCCGCGTGTAAGAGAGATTGCCAGGTGTTCATGGGAGGTGTAGGGTTGGATGTAGCCTCGGAGCAGTGAGACACAGAGCTGGCAGTAGGGCAGCACCAAAATATAATTTATCATGATATGTGTGTGTTTATGCATACACTCGGGCTTACACATTGGATATATCGCATGAACCGGAGATGACATAACTGTCACTCTGCGCGGCTCACCCACTGTATCTTTAAAGATTGTGCAGACAACATTTCAGAGATAGACTGCATGGCTTAGCCGGAAGTCAGTCAGCCTATTAAATCAACACAGTTGCATTCAATTAGTCGAATAGCGTAATAATTTCAACCGTGAAAATAAGGTCACGTGACAATTAAATAGCACATTCGGAAATGCTGCGCAAGGAAATTGATACATGAAATTTTCGACCGCGCGTGCGCACAATTTGGTAAACGTGACCCACATGTCCCAAATTACATCGACGGTAGCACATGGGTCGGTCAAGTCTTACAATTTGCGCACGGCGATCAACATGAAATACAGAAATAAGTTAATTACACGCTAAGTATCCTTATCGACCGTAAAAGATTTACTGAATTAACCTTGCAGTAGGACGGGTCGCCATATACGTCACAAAAACTTAAGCCAAAGATCTATAAAATGAGCTATAAATATTAAAACAGTGTATAATAATACCGAGGAAGCAATCCTCAAAAGTGCTCCAGATTATCTCATATAGCTATTAGCCAGCAATAGCCATTAACAGTCTAACGGTTTGGCGTATCGCAGACGGCTACCCGATGGCTCTCGTGCGAACTTTGACTTGAGGTTAGCAGAGAAAGTTGTCATGTAACAAGGTTGTAAAACCAGAAAATTCTGGAGCGGCGGAAAAGTTTGTAAAACCGGAACTTGTAAAGGATCACGTGTGTTGTCACATACAGTACCGGTCACTCTTCATCTTTTCTCGGCGATCTAGCATTTCCTCGTGGAACCTGCCCTCTTTTCGAGCTGCCTTCAAGTCCTTGACACAGTTAGTGGAGATCTTCAGCTTCTTGTCCTGGAACTTCTGGTACATTTTAACGTAGTTGGTCTCGTACTCGCGGACGTTTCCGCGTTTTTCCTTTTCGGCGAGAGTTTCAACCTTGCGTTCCTGAGTGTGACATAGTGTAAGAGTGTGACGAGGGGTGTAGGGAGGAGTGGCTGGTGATTAAGTGTTGATTGCTTGGTGTAAGTGTGATGTTATCGCACTTACTTACTGATTTGTGAACTTACTTACTGGTTGTTGAGTCACTTACAGATTTGTTAAGTTACTTACTTATTTCAAATTTGCTCATTTTTTGCAAGACTGCTTATTGTATACTGTATAGTTGAAATAATAACGAAATTGAAACCTAACTGTTACAGTACAAGATAATGACATGGTTCATGAATTACTAGACACTGTATCCTGTAACAATGATATGACGTTAACAATTAAATCGTACAGTCTAAATCACTCACATACTTCAACTCATTACAAACACTAATCAAAAATAGAAGATCTAAAACAAGAAAAGCAGGACGAAAGTACGGAGCCTAAAATAGAACATTTAAACACCTTGTCTCCCCTGGTCCTGACCAGGACTTTGTTGTTTTCTTTGATTTCCTCGGAGGTACATCCTATACTTCCGTCTGTGTTGAACGTGACATACCGTCCATTGCAGCCCTTCAGTACCTACATAGCTTGATTAATATAATTGTTAGTTGTGACATGCCGATAATACTTGATTTTACTTGTAATTTGATAGGGCATACAATTGCAAGGTACGCAACATGGTATACACTTATGTATACACTTATGTATACTTATGTATACAAGGTGTATATAGAAGTATATAATGTATGCTACAAAGTGTAGTCTGAATTGAACAATGTCACGAACAGGGCCCTGTATCGCTACAAATCTCACCTGAAATCCGTCATCAAACGATATTTGAAATTCCTCCCGGGTCCCGATCGCTTCAGATCGACCACTGATGGAACCGTCGAGCGCAACAGACAAAAACTTGTCGTACCCCGTCTTGATAGCTAACTGCGAGGGGAATGTGGAGGGCAGGGCCAATAAATAAACCTTAGCGGGACAGTTGCTGTGACGTCATACAGCTGCAACTGTCGGCTACCGGACAACTAGGCACAAAGCTCCAATACCCAATATCTAATTCACAAGCAGACTTAAACTAACCAGAACTGGTTGATTGGTTAATGACGAATAGTTCAATTAACCACCGACAACTAGGCACCAAGTTCTCTAGCTCTAGTTCAGGTACAGTGTTGAACATCTAGCAGGTGTCAGATTTCTTGGTTCAGATGTATGTATCTATGTTTTGAGAGTCTATTGAAATATTGATTGAGCAAAGGATTAATGATAATAGTTCAAAAATAACGTATTTACAGTCAGAAAAATTACTCAATATCATTGCCAAAGTACTTGGCTACTGCAAAAACATAATCTATCTTGCTGGGGTATATCGAGTAGAAGGAA
>JH152934.1:15980-35422 GCA_000226015.1 Mnemiopsis leidyi | reverse complement strand
GTTGTCGTGTGTAGTGTGTGTGTGTGTGTGTGTGTGTGTGTGTAGTGTGTGTGTGTGTGTGTGTGTGTAGTGTGTGTGTGTGTGTGTGTGTGTGTGTGTGTGTGTGTGTGTGTGTGTGTGTGTGTGTGTGTGTGTGTGTGTGTGTGCGTGTGCATTTGTATGTGTGCAAGTGCTTGTGTATGTGTGTGTGTAAGTTTGTGATTTCGTAAGTGTGTGATGTGTCTGTGTGTGCAAGCGTTTGTCTGTGGGTGAAATTTGATTTCATGGTCACGTACATGCTTGTACTAATTTCATTTTCTTTACAAGTGTCATCCCTTCTTTCCCTTTGTATTGTGAGTGGCTACCGAACATCGTGCCCCACAACGTTGTATCCCAGAGATTTTGTCCCTGTGACGTCCTGCTACACAACAGACAACTTTGTTAGGGTCAGGCACGCTGGGGCAAAATCTGTGGGCCAAAATGCTGAGTGCACGAAGTTCTGGGGCAGAACGACGGGAATCAAATTTTATATTCTTTTCAAACTCAAGTTTACCTCTTAGAGAGATTGGTTAATTCAAGCCGACAAAAATACCAAAAATCTGTACAGCTATTCTAGAATTTACAAGTTTGATTTTAAATATCCGGTGTCAGCAACATTTCCTTTTTCAATCCTTTTCATCCTTTTAAATGGACGAGGTTCTCCTGCAAAACTTTTAATGAGACTAAGATTATCATTGTTACTAAGCTTCAGTTATAAGAACGTACACATTGGATAGCCTGTATTGTGACACAACAAATTATTGTCACCGTACAAAATGATTAACATAGTTGGCATGCCTGAGATTAATGAGTTGGTATTCATAATGATTTCCATGTAACCCAGCACTTCTTAAAATAACTCTTTGAAAATAATATATGATTAGTGACGTAGACGATACATCAAAAATGAACGACATATAAGAACCGCCAAGATATGATCTGAAAACTTCTAGCAACGTGTATCTGTATCATAATAGTGTGCAGGGCATATAGCTATATGGGAACCTCCAATATTATAGAGTGGAGTATATTTAGGTGAGCCCCATTATGTTATGTTTGTGTTGGGGGTGAACCTAGTGCAAGTGTGGCCCCCTAGTGTTATGTTTGTGTTATATATACTAGGGAGCCCCCTAGTGTTTTGGGCAGTATCCAAGAAGCCCGAACCAGTACGCGAACTGTTTCGCATACTGGTTCGTGTACTGGTTCACGTACTGGTTCGGCAATCCCCGAACCAGTCCGGACTAGTTATGATATGATAACAAGTAGGTCACAGATCGCAGATGCAAATTGACGAATGAAAGTTGTGACATAACGAATAAGTTGGGGATGTTGTAAATTAGTAAGTCACGCACAGACTTGTTCACTTAATAATAGACCAATTTAATGCAATAACGATATAGAAAACATAACACATAATTTAATAGAATACAAAGTCAGTCAGAAGGAGGATTTCTTTTTATACCACATCTTAAACGTAACAGTTACTTTCCTTCAGCAATTCGCATATGCATATGACCTACTTGTTATCATGTCATACTGGTTCGGGATTGCCGAACCAGTACGCGAACCAGTTCCCGAACTGGTTCGAGTACTGGTTCGCGAACTGGTTCGCGTACCAGGTCGGGCTTCTTGGATACTTCCGTGTTTTTTTGTGCAGGGGGGTAAGCCCCCTAGTGTTATGTTTGTGTTGGTGGTGAGCCCCATAGTGTTATGTTTGTGTTCGGGAGAGCTCCATAGTGTTATGTTTGTGTTGGTGGTGAGCCCCCTCGTGTTATGTTTGTTTTGGTGGTGAGCCCCGTAATGTTATGTTTGTGTTTGGGGTGAGCCCCCTAGTGTTATGTTTGTGTTGGTGGTGAGATCCCTTGTGTTATGTTTGTGTTGTGGGTGAGCTCCCTAGTGTTATGTTCTTAATATCTTAATGTATTTGCATGCCCGCAATCATGGCCAAATGTTTGATTTCTATTTCCTCCAGGATTGGTAGGGATCCCTTATGGAACAACAGTTACCAGCACGGTAGTATGTTTGCAGGATCCATTTATAGTGTCTGGGAGTGTCTGGGAAGCTATGGATTAAGATAACAACAAGAATTGCGCCCACTTTGTTTGGTCTCAGGCAGACGCTTAAGATTTCCATCTCTCTTTTAGACTAGATACTGCTATGAAGTTTCAGTCATCGTAAACTAGATACTGTGATGATTGATGATACGTTTTCTCCACGAAGTTGCAGTTATTGTAAACTGCTATTAGTTATTATAGATACCGCTATGAAGTTAGAACAACAGCTAACTTCGAGTTTAACTAAAAACTATAGCGTTTTGGCTGTTAATGGTAACCATATTGACAAGCGTGAGCGTAGACCCTGAACGACAGTCGACGCTACAAAATCTAAGCGAAACTGAAAGATACGAACACACGATGACTTAATGGCGGTAACATCGCATCAAGAACTCTGCTTAGTGCTGTGCGTTCCTTAAACTCTACATATTTTAAACGTGGGCGACACAATGTTGTAGGCCAAGTTACGTCATATCTAGCTGACTTATTTCCTGTTGTTGTAAAAACGTTTCCGTTCCTGCCCGGTGCCATATCTTTTGTAGTGATTATTCGTTAAATCGTTTCTAAGTTTCCGCTAGCCACCTACTATGTTATAAGGGAGGCCTTTCCACCATGTTATAAGGGAGGCCTTTCCACCATTATATATTAACTATAATGAAACAATAATGCTAACAGAGAAAAAAGTAAAGTAGATGGTTTCAAGTGGTCTGATTTTGGTGGTGGTAGGTGGGTAGGTAGGTGGATGGCGGTGTCCGCTGTCACAAAGCAATTTAACACATAGTGCACGCCACCGTTACCATGTCGACGTTGCCTCCGCAAAGTTATTCTTCGCTGACTATATTTTTGCGAGTTTATTACCGTTGCGCGGCATAGTTATTACTAGCACAGTATTTCTTCGAACTATTACGTCAATTTGATATTCAATTCTAATGCCTATCCCTCTTATTTATGATTTTAGGTTTAAGTGCAACTATGGCCAATTTATGCATTCAGAGAAAAGCAATATTAGCTGCGAGAGCAGAGAGCCGTGTATCAGCCAATGCAAGCTAGTGACACTGAAACTTCTGACCAAACTTAAGCCATAAATAGATCTAGTCAAACTATTTGACTGCTCCGTCGAAATTATCCACGTCCGTTGTTTTTAATATATATAATTTCACGGCCGGTTATAAACTTTCCAAACAAAAGACCATGACCAGTGCATACTTCTATATAAACAGCCGCTAGTATCAATATAATCACACAAGTTGCAATAAAAGTTCCAGTTTCACGGCTTTTACTTTCACAGCTGCTGCTGCCGTGGAATTCCATCAGCAGTCTTTGCCGCAGAAATTATATTTACAGTTTTTTTTGCTGCTAAAATTCAATTGCTTTTAGTGCGAGCAGAGGTCGGATTAAAGATGCTTCTTTAGAATTGGAGAGATGGAAATCTAGATTTAGCATACCTAAATCCAGTCATACCGAGTACAAACCTATGGACATGACTCTTGTACATACTGTGCAGTGTGCGCATTTAAAATTTATGTGATCCCTTATTATGTCATTCAAATTACTTCACGTAGGAGCAACCCACAAGCTCGTTCACGTTGTTACGAACGTCTTGCGGAGTGTTATACATGAAGGCCTTTGTCAAACCGGACACCATGAAATTTACCCACATACCTACCTACCCACCCGCCCCAAAATCCAACCACTTTAAACCATCCACTTTACTTTTTTGCCTTCGGCAAAGTATTACAGATGGAAATAAAAATGGATGGTTTGAAAACAGGCATAACAAAATAATATACAGGTAGTTTTACAACTTGATAGTTCAGCTCTTATTCCGCTCTAAGGTTAATTAGTTGCGGACATTCGCTAGACTGTTTCGTTCTTGTCTAGACATTCCCCCATTTAATATTGACTCTTGGGCATAGGGACAGCAGTAAAAGTTTCTACTTGGGTTTTCCAATACATTCGGTATGTATTTTTAAATCCCCATATTTTCGTATAACCAAAAAAATGTTATGGTTCTACTATGATACTCAAACTTCCAATCTGCCATTATTTCTGCAATCACTTCTTACTACATTGTTTCGGAAGAAGAACTTTCGGAAAAAGGAACTTTGGCCAAATGCATAACCATTAATAACCAGGACCAAAGATCCGCATCTATCGCGTTCAATCACTTGATTTTCCAAGTTTTTTGCTTAAATCTAAAACTATTGTTAACTTTTTTGGGCGTGCTCGCGCGCACCACGTACGTATAATTTTGATATACGAGGCATCTGTAATAAAAAAGAATAAGGTTTTCTGGTGTTTTGACTAGATGCAGTTTTTAACGCTTCACTAATATTCAGATACCTCGGATACAAAGAGATGTGCAACACCAAGCCACGCCTTCCATTCTTCCGAAGGGAGCACGGTTACAAACTTCAGCCGAACGAAGACAACGTATCTGAGTACAGCTTACAAGTTGAAAATACGGTTCGTAACCGTTTCTGATATTCCTGTCAGTTACTACTTGGTCGTTTTAAACAAGATTTCACAAGACCCTTGATACAAGAAAATAGTTAAACTCCCATATGTCAACATCTCATCCCATTTCTATTTTCAGGATGTGTGATAGCGTGTCAGCGTGAAAGTGTTACTTCATTCTACCACTTTCAGAAACACCTTAGAGATCGATTTCAATTAAGGTTGAAATTGAGGACATAATTGTTTGCGGTAATTCCAGAAAACTTATATTTTATAAGGACGCAGATTAGATACCGGGGTCATATCACTGATCTGAAATATGCTGGTCAACATAAGAGTATACGGCTTATAATAAATTGATTTTTGAGGGATCTAGAATAAACAGAAGACATTTTGTGCAATTTTAGCTTTTACAATGTTCATAAGTTACTCGATAAACGTTAAGCATTTTGTCATCATATACTTACTTAAGACATTGTTATAACCATGATGTAACTGGTATGTAATTACTCTCTGTAAGGAGCCGTCATCTATAGCATATACTTTAGATGGTCGCTAGTGTCTAATTTAGGGGGTGGGGGAAAGGCTTTCTCTTACAGATGTTCTTCTAACCCTGAAACAGTTGGACCAAAAATATTGTACAGATATTAGTAGAGGGCAAATTTTAACATCTATTTCCAAATATATCCCAATTTTTATTTGTAATTGGAAAAAGGAGTTGACAGACAGAATCTTAATCAATTTATCTGCATTTACCCATCTTTATCTTTCTTGTCCATAGAGAACGATATTCTTGGAGAAGGGACACAAATTTTCTTAACTACTCGTCAACCTTGCTCGACATCAATAATTGGTCGTATGTAAGTTCTCAATCGCTGTCGAAATCGAATTTTTGTGACCCTTTCCCAATATACCGTTCTCTATACTTCCACTATATTTCCAGAATAGGTTTTACATTGCAGCTGATTCGGTCTGTTGTGCTGTTGCAAAACTGACTCCTAAAGTATGTTACTATGTGTATTGTGTAAAGAAAGATAGGATGATTGCATATTCTGTTAAAATCTGTTTGATTATAGTATGCAATTTCAAAGTCACTAGTATATTTATGTAGCTGTCGAAGCTTCACCCGAATTCTGAGTGTAGATTTAGGTAAAATAGGAGCCGTTATTTCTTGGTATATTTGTATTTATTGTGTATGGACGTGGTTTTTATGTGTGTCGTGGCAGTATAACACACTACCAATTTGTAAAAACATGACTTTAACGACCTACAATTATGTTGTTGAATTATTGCAAAGTTAAGCACCATGTAGAGTGATCAGTAAAGTGTAATCGTCATGGGACTTTTAAGTTTAAAACCGACTGAATATGTTTGTTAATTTGTTCTAACTGTTCTTCAACTCTTAAGAGAGCATCTGCAGATTACTGCTGCATACTTATTTTTGACATGGTTAAAATTTGCGTTTGAATCTCGTCAGTGCCCAATTCGAGAAAAGCCGATTTAGCCAGAGAGGCACAAGAAAAGCAAAAGCGTAACACTAATGGAGCAGGTGAATACAGATTTGATCAATATGGCCTTAGAATATTTGTTTAACGGTTCGGCGACATGCCATGTAAATTTTATCACACGAAAAGGTATTTATGTTTAAATGTTTCATAAGTGCCAATATTTCTACATCGGCAGCAACTTGAAAGTGGCGTATAAATGATCTCTACGATTTTCTAATGTATGCCCATCATAACGTGTAGTGAATAAAATTTAAAACTAACACCGTGTGAAATTGTTATCACTTTTTATGTTTGAAGAAATATTTTTATTGGATTTCTTGAAATAGCTAAGCTTGTTTTATGTTATATCAAATTGGAGGTAACCCGTTAATGCGACAACGTCAAGCAAATACTCCATTTTCCCCCCCGTAGCACGCCAGTCAAATAGGGAGTTCCAGTTAGGATGAGTGTGATCTGGCACCGGTGTCTTGTCCGGTGACTGGTCAATGAATCCACCAAGTGTGACTCTTGGCTGTTGACACTTCTCGGTAGTAGATTTAATAATCGAGCAGCTTCGATTCCAAAAAAGTTAACACACGATGTCGACTAGGACTCCCTTTGGCTGATGATTCTTATTTATTGAAATTTTTCGAATCAATCAATTACGTACAAATTTGCACAATGAAAATTAAATAAAAAATATTGCTCTCGGACGAGATCTATGTAATCAAATGATTCGTGGGTCAACAAACACAGGTGTTGAGAGCCGTAGCACTCCTGTACAAGCATGGGATTAATATCTTGGGGATTGGTATCTTGATCCCAAGTCTTAAGGAGGCGTGTCCAAATTCGATGTTGTTGAAATTCTTATCATTCAACATCTTCTACATAAGAATTATCGAATACTTCTTTCTCCTCCGCTGTAGAGAAAGCAGTTGGAGTTTCTCATGTCGCTCCCATTAATCAACGTCATACATTTCCTGGACCTATCTAGTGAACTGTTTCTGTACATTCTCCGTCAGCTGAATGTTACCTATCTTGGTGGGGTTCCACATTTGGCAGTAATACTTAAGCTTGCTCAGCTCCTCACAAGGGACTTCAACTGTGTGATCAATGATGACGGTGACAACATATTTGTCCCAGAAGGCTCCAAGTACCCACGTATCCATTCTCTGGGCTTCAGCTGTTATCTTGTTCATGTGATATGTAAATTTATGTGATATGTACAGTTATCGGACAGATACACTCGAGTGTGACTTGACGGTTCAAGGATATTTATATTGGTCAAAGGATACTGCCTATTTTCGGCGGTGAATGGTATTTCAGTAAAATCCTCCATGTACTTAAGGCAGTAGTTCATTATAACCAACCTATCTTCATGAGGTTGCGTATTGTTCAACATAGATCATTGGATAGCACTGTCTGAATCGACTTGGAAAGGTGTTTCAGCATAAGTTAGCGTTTTGGATGACTTCGCTCTGGGGACCAGGTCAATTCCATAAATGGTTTTAAGACTTCTGGTCCCAAAACAATACCTTGGGCTTGAGGAACTCCACTTTCTATTTCCTTAAATGCTGACTTCTTCCCGTTAACAACTACCGTCTGCGGTCTGTTTACGGTTACTTTAAGAAAGCAGTCAATCCAGTCATTAATATTTGGATTTAGGCCATTCATACAATACTGTATCACCTTTGCCAGAAGGATTTGATGGTCAACTTTTGTCAAATACTCCAGTTTGTGATGGAAAGTACAGCGCCATTCAGGTTAATAACGGGCGCTGCGTGGATCTCTCCACGGTCCCCTCCGATTGACGAAGCAGAGCAACACAGACTGAGGTTTCCCATGAAACATTTTGCACGTGCTTCAATAACAAGACTTATAAAATGTGATGCTTCCCCTACTAAGGAGAAACGAGATAACTTTTGTTTTGGAAAACATCGTATGAATTAAGTGCAGTGAGTAACCGTGCACGCGGCATTCATGCACGTACGTCCAAATTATTATACGCGCGAATGAGCACTGGGTGTGCTCGTGGAGTGTGCTTTAAATCACGGAAGTCTGTTCGGCGCTGGCGCCCTACGTCTTTCCGAATGAATCCGTGCCGGGCCTCAGACGAGAGTCAATTTGTGACCGTTGACCAACATTTTCTCATTCTCAATAGTCGAAAACAAATATAAATTAACAATATAGAGGCTTTAACTCTTATTGATTTATAATATAAATATTAGCCACAAGTAAGTTGTAAATACTATAAACTTAATTTAACTTATCATGAGTTCCAACAAGTTTTTACTTAACTGAAGTATGTCGTCGTCAAATCGAACAACGAGTAATTAACGACGATTAACACATGTTTATTGAAAGCTTCTCCAAAATCAAAACTCGTATCTATTTATGTCTATCAACCCCCCCTACAAGAACAACGAGTAAGTCGCATTTCAAATCACTGTATCACAAATTTCAACCATTTCGATTGTCATCGGCTCTCACAGAGTCAAATATGATTGTCAAACCCAATACTACTGTTCACCATGTACTACGCAACATTTTACCAATCAGTATGTTTATACTAGAGTAAAATGTAAATGTGTCCTATCCCATGACTAATATTGAAATGCTATCGTCAGGAGCATATCGATTCTTGAAATTGATTCATGTCATAATTACGTTAATTACAAAATACAAATAAATTTCGATCTGAAATATAAAATTTCAGTTCCATAGGTGTGTCCGCTATGACTTATGAACTTACGAAAACATCAATAAATGCAAAGCTTAAAACTACCCATGGCCACTAAAAATGTCAAAACCCTCGAAAAACCACACTATAAACGAATTATGAAACCTAAAACACTTCCATTAAAACTTTTCCCCAAGAGTGCAAGACTTACAAAAGTACTTTCTCCTGAAGGATCGAGCACGAGGTTTCCCTACGACCCAGTTAGAAGGACACTCCGACTCAACTAGTGTGATCAACTCTCGGTCCTCGTCCTCGGAGTCTCCGTCCAGCAGGAGCGGCACGTCTGTCAACATAACGTCCTCCAGTTTGATAAACTGTTTATCACACTTTTTGTGGAGTTCTTTCACGCTTTTTCGTTTTCTTTTCGGTTTAGTTTCTATCTGTTTTTTCTGAGGTGGGGGTTGGGAGGAAGATGCTGGGTTAGGTAAGGAGGCCGGTTTGGGCTCCGAGAGTTTAAATGCTTCCTTCTTAGCGTCGAGCTTAGCTCGGCGCGAAGAGGTGCGAAGTGGTTGCTTAGGAGGAAGGGAATTGTCTGATACAGGAGGCCGGGGTTCTGACTCTGGTTTGGTTGGTTTATTTAGGGATTCAGATTTTTCAATTTCAACGTTTTTCTGGTATTCATTTTCAGAAAGTGATATTTCCATCGATTCAGCATTCTGAATTGGATCACAGGCAGCATTCTGCACGGTTTCAGAAAGTTCTTCGTTCTCAACTTTTTTACAATTACTTATATTGTTTGACTTGATAAACTTTTCGTCCACAACAGAGTGATTCCCACTTGCAACATTACACACCTCGTCTTTCTCAGACTCGGAATCGCTGGGACCGGAAGTGCGCTTCCTCTTGCGTGATACGGCATGTTCCTTAATCGCAGCGCACACATCCTTGACACCCTCCTTCAGAGGAATGCTATGCAAGAGCGTGTTGTGTCTGTTTACATTCAACCCCTCCGCAACACCCAACATGTCCTCCCCTGCCTTACTCCTCACTCTCTCGATCACTTCGCTCAGCAGGTCAGAGAGAATTCCTGTCGTACGTTCTCGTAGTGTGTTCGTTCTGCCCGACTCAAAAAACAAATCCATGCTTCATGCCATCTCCTGATTATACATTATATACGTTCAGTGGACTAGTTATGTAAAATAATTATGTCACTTCAAGTCAGAATTTATATAACATAAGGTTCAAGAAAACTGTCCTGTTTTGTAAGTTGACTGAATCTATTTTCTAAAGAAGACACTGTATCAGTCGTAAATCAATGAAAAAACCATAAATTATACAAACTACAAAACAATATGAATCACATTTAATTAAATGGTTGGATCATAGAAACAAACGTAACAAACTTCAATTAGTCAGCCAACAAAAACTGCTAGATTAAACTTGCTTTAAGGATACTGCTTGGATAAAAAATCTCCATAAAATGCAGATAACAAAATTTTCATCCAAGTCTTAAGTCTCAATTTGCTCTGATGAATACTGAACTAATTAGTGAGTCACCCAAACATATGTACTAAACACCATCTTCGAAAAGTACACAAAGTATGCAAGGCTGGTACACAATCTGGTGGTTAAGAGCGAGCACGTACCAAACCGGATGTCGGACAAATTTACAGCACACCTGCATAGCTGGTCATGTGATGTGTGGCATACAAGCTAGAGGAAGTACACTTATACATGTATCTTGTGTTGTATACATTACTCCTTTATATTTTATGCAACTCTAGTATTAAACGGTTTGATTTATTTTGTTGCTCTATAAACTTCTAGAAACTCCATTTAAACCCTACATCATATTATATCTAATGTAATATCAATCCAAATTGCCCAGTCAATCCCCGAAGGGTTATCTTTGATCACTAAAATTATCCGGCACAGTGAATCTGGCTCCCTCAATTGCACGTGTAATGTCAATCTGGCAGGCAAGACGAGACGTGTCGGTGACGCCGAGCGCGACATCCAGCACGTCCAGCTCCTCCTCTTCCGGCTCCTCCAGCTTGTCGAACGTTTCCTGATCCGCTATCACGTGACAAGTTGAACACTCGCACATTCCTGGCGTTGTGAGGATTGTTACGAGAATCTGGGAAGAAACTGTGGAAATTTGTATTCTTTAAAAGGCAGAAACACTTATAAAACTTATAGGTAACTCAGAAGAGATGAAAAAGAACTGACCACCACAGACAGCAGGCAGATTTATCTGGTTGTCCTTGGCAGTTTCCATCAAAGAGTCTCCTCTAATTGCCTTGACGTGTCTCTCAACGCCTGAACAGTCTAGATTATGCTGGGAAAGAGTAGGGAACATTTTCTATCACAATTTTTATTGACAAACTTCGTATCTGGCTTTTCTTTAATTGGTAAACGACGGGAAAAATGTTTGACTCGTTGGCAAGAATTCTGACTTTTCGATAAGACCTAGCCATAGTGTTAGCACTTCCACTTCATCCTTGATTATAGTCAGAAAGCCAAAAATTACTCCGAGTAATAGATATAAAGTATTTTGGGATAGGGTACGGTCACAGTGTCGTTGTATCGTGTAACATTGTGACAGCCATTAACCAATGAGAAGTCAGGCATGTGACAGCCATTAACCAATGAGAAGTCAGGCATGTGACAGCCGTTAACCAATCAGAAGTCAGGTACGTCAATATCGAGCAACGCTATCACGTGATATAAACGGTTTGTGATGCCCCTAAAAATACCTTTCTCTACCATTTCCTAAATACATACTTGAAATGTTACCGATATGTCTTACAACTGTAGGCGAAAATAGCGGGAAAAATAGATGGGGGAAAGAGGGTAAAAATACTGAAATCCTACCCTTCTCGATAAAGGTGATGTTAACATTGCAAGCTGGAGTGGTATGAAGATATGCCGTAGTCGCCCGACACAACCTGGAACCTGATCGCACGACAAACCGTGACATGCTGCAAAATATGTTTTCAATAATCTAATTTAACTTTTGCCAGAAGTCCGCACTAAGCTTAAATCGTAGTTTGATAACCGAATAAGCGAAGAACGTTAGAAAAAAATTATACAGACTGCTCTGGGAATATAACAAGAATTGTGCCCGCTTAGTTAGGCCTCAGGCGGACGCTAGATTTTCATCTCTCGAATTCTAAAGAAGCTTCTTCAATTTGCCCTATTGTTAGAAGCAATTGAATTTGAGCAGCAGATATATTGTAAAGATAATTTCTGCCTCAAAGACTGCTGATGGAAAACCACGGAAGCTGCAGTCAAAATATTGGCCGTAAAACTTGAACAATCTTATTGCAACTTGTCTGGTAATACTGGCGGCAATAGATCTATACTAGTTTTAAATCCGTGAAATTTTAGCTATTAAAACAACGGACTTGGATAATTTCGACGGTGCAGTCAAATAGTTTGACTAGGTCTATTTTTGGCTTAAATCTAGCTGGAAGTTTCAGT
This sequence comes from Mnemiopsis leidyi, assembly GCA_000226015.1. Taxonomy (NCBI): domain Eukaryota; kingdom Metazoa; phylum Ctenophora; class Tentaculata; order Lobata; family Bolinopsidae; genus Mnemiopsis; species Mnemiopsis leidyi. The sequence continues at coordinate 23,243 of JH152934.1, read as the reverse complement.
GTCATTAGCTTGCAGTTGCTGATACGCGGCTCTCGCATTAACTATAGGCAAATTGCAAATATATCTGATCTGTAAAGTGAAAGTATAATCAGTTCGAGACAAGCGCGATTCATGAGGTATGCGATTACGATAGCTGATTCAATCGGCCCATTGCGAAGTATTAATGAGCATAAGCGCTGCTATGTTAAATTCGCGTGCCGTCATATTGTGTCACGTAATCTATTAATATTTTCGTGATATCGCAAAAAATACTTAAGAGTAAGAAATATGTATTAAGAATGGATCGGTTGGCCATAGTTGCGAATGAACTTAAAACTATTGGTATGTGAGTGAAGCATTAAAATTGATTATCAAATTGACCTTAAATACTTCGGAGTGATACTCTAATAGTAGCGTACGCCGCGCAATGGTGATAAGTTCGCAAATATGACATATGTAGTAAGCGTAAAATAACTTTGTGGAGGAAATTTGTAAAACATGCAACGTCGACATGGTAACGGTGGCACGCACTATCTGTTAAATTGACTTGTGACCGTGGACAGCGGACACCACCAAGTTCCGACCACTTTAAACCATCTATGTACTTTGCTTTTTTGCCTTCGGCAAAAAAGCATGAGAGATCTAAAAAATAGGTTTCTCTGTTAGCTTTATTGTTCCATTATAGTTTTATACAATTTTATCTTAGTCGGAATATTTAGATCGAAAGCGATATCATAAAAGTTATCAAAAATAAATTACACAATACATTAAAGTGCACTCAAATTCTTTAACATGAATCGATAACCCAGCACCTAACTTCCATAAGTCAAAAGGAAAACTCGACCTGCATAATGGAACATATCGTTGAAAATCAACGCGAGAAGCTAGCTACTTTCGAAGCTAAATACTTACGCTAAATACTTTCGAAAACATTTTCGCCAATATTAACAATGTATGTACTATACTGTGTACTAGTGTACTATCGTTTTCGCCATTTGTATCTTCTTCGGGAATTCTTTTTATAAGCCTTCTTGTACTCGACCCTGTGTTCCGTTCTGTAAACAACTTCGAGTTCTTTCTTCAGTTCAGGAGAGTACATTTGGATACAATCAGCTATAGACATAGCAATACAATGTGCTAGGGAGTGAACCTTCTCAGGGTTTTCTTGATCCACCTCAATATTAATGTCAAACACACCCAAAGTCCTTGAAACACGCAATGGTGAGATGACAATCATTCTAGAGAGGACTTCTGGAAAGAAATCCAGGTAGGATTGATCGTTTATGGTAATTTTGCCGGACCCAGGAACCAAGGTCGTGACGACACTGTGAAACAAGAAAATCCTGTTTACTTTCCCCCTAAACACGGGCACAGAACTGTCTCTGCTTTGTTGACTGGTTTTTATTTGACTGTCGTTACTTTCCAGAACAGTTTGGTCGAGGACGATGTGTTTTATAGCTGGGTAGTACATTTTGATCAAGTCAGGTCTGTCCTGAATCAAGTGGTTGAGCCTATTAAACTGAAGTTGAAGAGTTGTGTTTTCCAAATCATTGCCTGATTGGACGGGAACAAACGGGAACACTCTTAAAGCTGGGAGCAGATCTATGTCGGCTTCATTAAGCTCCGAAAGAGAAGATTCTTCATGAGAGTCAAAATTGGTATTTTCAGTTGGATCGTTCAAAAGTTCGGTTTCTTTTTCAATGTCAGAGGAGTCTATTTTATCAAAAGTTTCGAAAATTGCTTCATCTGATGGCGCATCTAAATCTATCTCATTGTCACTCAGCAAAACAACATCATCAGGGTCAATAAAAAGTTCCAGCCCAGGAGACGTGTCTATTTGTTTTAATGCATCAACAACTATACTGTGAACAAGCCTTATTTCTTTCCTTAAACTAAAATCACTGTTTCGCAGGGCAGTGTTTTGCAGTTGCGTAGAGTCGTACTGTGAAATTATGTCAAGAAAAGACTGAACAGGAAGTTCGTTAGGTATGTGAGGTTTGTATTCTCGTCGCTGAATATCAGATGGCAACAGATACAGGAGACTGAGCTTCAGTTCAGAATCGGAGAAGTGCTCAGGGTCGATACCCATTATTTTGGCAACGTTTTCCTTGGCGGTTCTTACCTTAGTGTTGTAATCAAGGCGATGAGCTTTTGTAGATTGATGATACTCCAACTGCTCTTTGATCTCAAGCAGTAACCAGTTTGCCATCCGATTCCATGCAAGGAAATCATGACCTTTTTTGATAGGCCAACTTATTGTGACTTGCTTCCTGTGTAAGCCTGTAGCATAATTCAACATAGTGGGTATCCTCCGACACAAAAACATGGTTTGTTCCTGAAAGAGGATAAGGTTGTATCAGCGCTTGTTTTTTCAGAGTTCTAATAAAGTTTGCATTTAAGGGCATGATTTTCGTAACAAGAAAATTGTTAAGCATTAAAAACTAACAGTTATGTGAAAGTCAATGATACAGGGTGTAATAAGTTAAAAGAAACTGAAAACACACATCAGAGAAGTCTTTTCAACACTAGAATACCAGAATTAACATTTGAGACGATTCAGATAGCAAAAATTTGATTGAAAATCAATTCTGCTCAATTATCTAGTTCAATTTCTTTTTCTTTTTCCATTTCCCTTTCCCAGCATCATTTTTCCTTTTCCTAGGTCCCAGATTTACTTTGCCAGAATTTTCCTCTCCAGTATGATTATCTCTGAACTTCCCATTCTTAGTCTGTAACTCTTTTACTTCGATCTGTGCTAAATGTTTAGCCTCAGTGACTCTATCTTGTAACACCATAACTTCTTCATCGACAGTCGGAAATTTCGGGAGCTTTTTACCAATCAAATGTTCAATTCTCTGATACAGTTCGACATCGTATTGACTGACAAAAGTAACAGCACGACCAGATCTTCCAGCACGGGCAGTTCTCCCCACACGGTGAATATAATCCTTTGAATGTGTCGGAATGTCGTAGTTAAGGACCACATCAACATGAGGTATGTCCAGACCTCGACTAGCAACGTCTGTAGATACCAAAATGGAGTAATCTTTTGATTTAAACTTATTGAGTGAACCCAAACGTTTATTTTGGCTCATCTGACCATGCAAGGCAATAGCATTAAGTCCAAGGTTTCTGAGAATAATTGCTATTCTGGTCGTATTTGCACAAGTGCTGCAAAAAATCATAAAAGAGTTTCCTGCCAGCTCATTTAGAATATAGACAAGGTAGCTCTCTTTGAACTTTTGGGGGATGAAAATATAATACTGCTGAAGTTTTTCGACAGTTGAATACTTATTTGTCACCTCAACTTTAACTGGGTTCTGCAAAGAAGCTCTCTGAAGCTTCTGTACTTTCTTGGTCATAGTAGCAGAGAATAAGAATGTGTTCCTCTGCTTTGGAATTACTTTAAGGATTTTGTCAACTTCATCTTCAAAATCCATATTTAAAATTCTATCAGCTTCGTCCATAACCAAGTATTTTAAAGAACGCAAGTTGAATCCTTTGGTATTTTCTAAGTGATCTACTAGACGACCTGGAGTTGCTATGACAATATGCGGTTTCTTGGCTAGCATGATAGCCTGAGTCATCATATCGATACCACCAATAATAACTGCACATTTAACACCTATACCTGATCCAAGGGCCTCGAATTGTTCAGAAATTTGATAGGCTAACTCCCTTGTAGGTGTGAGAACCAAGGCATAAAGGCCTTGAGGCGACTCCAGCAGTGACTGCAAGATGGGTAGAGCAAATGCCCCAGTTTTCCCGCTGCCAGTTTCAGCCAGTCCAATTACGTCCTTGCCAGATATTCCAACTGGTATTGCTTCTGCTTGGATTTTGCTGGGTTTTGTCCAACCTAGTTCTTTGCAGGCAGTGCAGAGTTCTTCAACAACACCAAGGTCGGAAAATGACTCTGGCTCTTTTGCTGCATCTAAATTTTCTTGCTGAGTTTCTGCGTCCGACATTGCCTGGCAGGTAGACATTTTTAAAGTCACATTCATGTAGAGCAGTCAGACTTGAAAAAATAATAAATAAAATAATAAATAATGAATAATGGTGCCAATGATGAATAAAAATAAATTTATGTGCAAATTGACATTTAAAACTTATTATTAGTAGGCATATGCCTTACTGTTTTGTATGTTTGACCACACTTTTTCAGGAGAAATAAAGGCACAGACAGCTCAAAAATCTTCAATAAATAAATGTTTCAATCTATGAATAATTGATAATAAAAAAGTTAAACATGAATGTTCAATGCACAAAAGCATCAAAGATTTTCAAGAGTAAATTTCAACAATACGATTAGCTTTGAATGAAATAAAATTACTCCAACATTCCATGAAAATTTCAAGAAAGATTCACAGTGCTAAAGAGAACACGGTGCACTTCAAAATAGTTTTCACATCCTGGAAGAAGCACACAACCATTCATTAAACTTAGAATGTAAAAATGCTGAATTGAGTAGCTCATAATGCGATTGATGACACCAACAACAACAATCCACTTAATCTTAAAAACGGATAACAGAATAGTACTAAAACAAGTCCTATTCAGTTCAATTAGTAATTCACACATATAAAAACTTATTCTAATTATCTGCCTATGGCAATATGGTTAATGTTCAGAAAACATTGCACCATTGAAATTCAAAATTTGGAACCCAGTTGTTGTAAACTTTGGCTGAATGTAAATCAAAGCTACCTTTTTCCCTTTTTAGAAATCCATTGCTCATGAGCCAATAATGCCAAATCTAATTGATCACTAAGATGTTTTAAAAAACGAGAGTCCTTTGAAGGCAGTTTATTCATAGTGTGCTGAAGGGTAGTCTGCTTATACTTAAGAATGCTTTCGGCCATCCTATTCACTTTTTCCTCTAGAGCAGGATTTGTAACAGGAAAACACATCCAAAAATGACAGAGAATCTGAGATGCATTAAGGTAACAAAGTCTTATCTCTTCCATGAGATTTGACCCTGGCTTTGGAAGCTTGGTTTGATGATTGGCAGGTCCACTTTCTGAAATTTCAAGCATTGCTTCGTATGCAGCATGTGGACTTATTGCTTCATGCATTTTACATAGCGTAAAGTTTTTTACCTCAGCTTTGGTTTTTTCAAGAGCATGTTTGGCTTCAAGAGAAGAAACTTGGGTTGTACTGATAGCTGATCCAGACATTTTTGTTTTGGACAATTTAAGGGGCACGCTGACTTGCTCTAAGGGGACATTAAGATCTGGTTGCTGAGTAACTTCTTTTAATTGTTCTCTTTTCACCAGATCTGCAGACTTTTGGTTGTTTAAATCAGTTTTAGCAAAGTGTTGGCATATCATGAAGCTGTGGTGATTATATTTTCGTAAAAGTGGCTTTGAGCCAGCACTAGAGTTTTCAACTTGCATAACTCCATATCCCTCACTATTAAGGAAATTGTTAGATTCTGAAATGTCTAAAAGTGGATCTCTATCACACAACAACAACTTCTGAAGATAGGTCTCCTCATCTTCAACAGCCAAGTTAAGGAACAAGTCATTTTTGGCACCATTGTTAGAATTCTTTTTGTCTTTATGAAAATACTGGGATTGAAAGAACTTAGTCCAAAAATCCTTTTCTGTAATTTTATCAGGCACCATTTCTTGGTGCCTTCTTTTTATCATTGGGTAAGTATGAAAAATACTTTGAATGATATCAGGTGTAAGATTATACTGTATTGAATTACACCCGTCAACTTCAGGTCTTGCCTCAGACATAAATGCTGATGTAACACCTGAAGGTTGCTGAAGGTCCTGTTCAGCAGAGAGTAGTTCAGCAGCTTTTGGTATAGCCCAAAAATCTTCAGCAGTTATGATGCCACCACTGACTAAGGTCTTGTACATTATGAACATTTCCTCTGATCCTTGTAAAATCTTTTGCTTTACTTCTAATTCTTTGCTCAATTTTTTCTTTGATGGTTCTTCTTTAGCATTGCTTGTTTTACTTTTTTGAAGCAACTGAACAAGAAGTTCCTTAACTCTCTCTCGTTCAGCTTTCTGTAATTCAGCAACTGGATTGTTAAAGTGAAAAGTTATAGTAGTATCATCATGTAATACAAGCTGAAGTCTTACTTTAGGAGCTGAATCAGGACTGATGCGCTGTGCTTTTATCTGAGAATATTCATACTGTACACTAGGGGCGGATGGGTGGTCAACATGTGTCCAAACAATGCGATTGATTGTAACAAATAGTGTGCCATTCTCTTTCTTGAACTTTGTGTGTTTCACCTCCAGGATAACATTCTCACCACAGTTTAGCCATGGAAGCATATCTGCAAATAAGAGAAATTTTATTTTGAGCTACTAATACTAATCAGTGTGTCCCAAAATCTAAGATGAGCTTCAATAATGAAACACAGATCAAGTTGAATTATCTTTCACAGAAATGGACAACCAGTTTCGAGATGTTACATCAAGATGTTAAATGTCATAATCTCATCCTGGTCCTCCTTGAAAGACTTACTCCTGAGAATTAAATCATTCAATAAAACTGAAAAATATACTAGCAGTCTTGAACCTCAAGCAATATATACAAATAAAAATATGAAACATAATTTTAAAAATTGTTTTTTATCAGAATGAACAATTAAATTAAATTATATCATTTTGTAAATGATTTTTGACCAATGTGGGTGATTAGCTGTTAAATCATTTAAACGGAAAACCTTCCAAGCATAGTCTAAGGTGTTCAACCTAGCCAGTATCTCTAAATAACTTACAAAACATTTTACATCAGGTTTAAAAATTTTTCGCAAGAATGTCTTAAATGGATGTTGGGACATCATTTGGGTGGTTGCAACCACCCCAGAAAAGACACTTGATGGACTCATTAATGTTCAATTAAAGGCCCTTAAAAGGCCCATAATAGTCCAAAAATTGGAGGATTAATTGGAGTCAAAACAGAAAGATATTAAGCCATGAACATTTCAGGTTTGGTAGATTTCATCTTTTTTTTTTTTCAATGAAACAATTATATCATTTTTATGCCATTGTCATATATCAAATACAAATTTACAGAAAAAAAGGGATGTGTGAGCAGTGAGAATGAATGGATTTCATCCCAAGATTTGATTTCTATATAAGTCGGTGGGGCAAAGGAATGTGCGTGCTACTCGCTTTTGCTCACACCAAAACACCAACCTAGTAATAAATTTTGAGACTAATGGCTGAAAAGAAGGAGACAAGTATTTATACCGGAATGAATGCTGGGTCAAGGCGACTTCAGGAATCTATAGGGTGAAACCTTCATGTTCATAGAATT
>JH152930.1:17490-52726 GCA_000226015.1 Mnemiopsis leidyi | reverse complement strand
AAAGTCGTTTACCCAACAAAATTTGCCAAAAACCCATGCAAATTCCTTCCGTGACGCTAAAACCATGTTCGTCAATAATGCCCATATATCGATTAAGGAGATTTAAACATAATATTTTGTTTCCTTCTAATATGTATTTTGTTTTTTCAAGTTAATGCTCGGCACATGGGATTTTTTAAAACACTTAGGTACAGTGATGCAAATAAAACTTTAAAATGTTTACTCTACCGAATCAGGTCGAAAAACGTAAAAGTGCTTAATCCGGTGACTGGGTTAAATTAGGTATTCACCTAACCAAATGCTTACGCACGCTACGCGCGCAAAAAGGCTAGAGTTGGAGCAAAAACCAGTAAATCCCATATGTGTGCGCGCTCCGCTGCTAATTCGGACTGGTAAGTGAAGGTACCTAGCGTAGCAGCCGCGCGCCTGCTTTAACCAGAGCCAGCTTTTGCGCGCGTCGCGCGCGCCAGCAGAAGTAGCAGTGACGTGCGTAAGAATTAAAACCTTGTTGGTTGAAGCCGCGTGCATGGCGAACGTAACTTTTTGAAAACTTGACGCCAATAGGAAGCTTCTTCCACATTAACATAGCCCTATTATTTATAAAATTCCATTTAATAGGTTAATCTTGTAATCGTTGCTCTTTCCTTACCTTGCGTTGCGGCCCAAAATTTCATTTAGGGGCGGCGCGCGCGGGGGCAGGTCAGGCAACGTCTGACAATTCTTTCCTGGTTTACATAGTACATTTACAATTTAATCTATATTTCTTTAAATCTAAAACACTCGCTAGTTGGGATAAAGGTTGGCTAGCTATAATGTATATTTCAATTAGGTAACCTCACAAACGTCTCTTAGCGAACGTGGTCAGCTGTAGGACCTGCAGTCGCTCGGAGTAGGGAAGCAGGTCTACCTCTTCAATCATCCTCGTAAAGTGCCTCTGGACGCTCTCAATCCTCAAGTTTAAAGACCAATTTTCAAGCCAATTTGATTGTTTAGGATCCGAATTAATGTTATTTTTAGGATTGCTGATAAGCAGCCAGAATCATTTTTTCAAAACAACTTATGTTGTAAAAGGTCTTCAAATTTCCTTCTGGGGAGGCAACGATTATTTAGAAAACGGTAATTTTGCAAAAAACTGGGCTTTTTTAGTCCACGTTCTTTTGAAGTTAGGATCACATAATGTTTTTAATAAAGGGCAACTGTTTGTTTTTATTTTCATAGGCTCATATTTGTATATATTGAAGGTTTTTAGAAAAGGGCAACTGTTTATTTTTTTCATTTTTTTATGCATATATCTGTGTATATTGATGGTGTGACTGTCAATTGAGAAGTGAAGAAATAAGGATAAGAAGTAGGACACAGATGTGATGATGTATTTTGTCATAATTATTGATTTGATTTGATTTGATCTAGTTGGGAAAGATTCCTGGGTTCTTTTAAACCTTATCAGATAAGAGCCAAGCCTTTCTGGTTGTCATTGTGATATCCGACACTCGCAGCAACTTTAACAGGCGATGCGTGTCTATAATTTCTTTGAAATTGGCCAAGCCAGAAATGCGTGAAAGTGTGTGATGGCCGGGCCGTGACAGTAGGTTATTAACCTACAAGCAGCAACTCTCCAGTCAACCTTTATAATTGCGTGCATTGCATGTGGGCTATCAGAGGTGGCTTATTTTTGATTCTGTGTTTTAGCTGCGTTACAGCCACTGCAAGCATCTATGGTCTACCTGCGGGCAAGGTATATACTGGTTTAGCAATGCATTTCATTCCTGGCAAAATTAATTTTAAATATCTCTAGGCGCGCATTCATGAGCCTGCAACGCCCCTTTGCTTTGAAGCGTTGTACCTAAGTTGAATGGCGGCTCACTTAACTTAATTGCTTTACCCATGCCTAATGTTGTTTGACACTTGCTGTCTTGCTGTCCAGAGCTCTTTTGGGTGCGTCGCGTCTGACTTTCTTTCTGGATCCCATCAATTCGAAAAAGCAACGTAGACTCGTGAAATGCCCAGGTAAATGACCCTACCAAATTGCAGGTTTACATTCGCTGCGATCTTTAGAATCAGTATTTTTGATATCAGTATTTTACTGTTCAAGAGTATTTTTAGGCTGTATTTAAAAGCAATGTATCTAAAAGCCGATTTGACATATCAATATGTTAACCAGAAACCACATTATATGAGAAAATTATTTATTTCCTCTATGATGTATTGTTCTGTAGCATTCATATTTTATGTGTTACTGCTTAATCTTTGTTGAGTCATGTTAAAACATTTTTGGCAATGATCTTATTCAGTTCAGATTTCCCCGTTGGCTGATTTCAAATGCACACCTTATTCGACAGGTCATTAATGGGAATATTTGTATTCGTGTATGGGACCCTTAAAAGAGGTTTCCCAAACAATCACTGCTTGTCTGGAGCAGAATTTGTTGGGAATGCACTTACGATTGAGAAGTATCCTCTTGTTATTGCATCACGCTGCAATATACCATATCTTCTTGGAGCTAAAAGCCAAGGACACCGTGTTGCTGGGGAAGTTTTTAAAGTGACCGAATCCCAACTGCAGACTTTGGATTTTCTTGAAGGGTATCCTGATTATTACAATCGTATTGAACTGGATGTTTCGGTCAATTCAGATACAATGTTATGCTATACTTATGTCCTTGATCGTTTCAAAAACTGTTTGTTGGAGCTTCCAATGCAAGAAAATTATTCTTATGATGACAGCATGAGATATGTCCGGCCTGCTGATAGACCAGAGGGTTATGTTGACCATAGGGGTGATGTGATGGATTGTTGAAAATAACTAGTGCCTTCTATTAGCAAATTTGTTAGCATCTAAATCAACTTAGGGTTCATTTAAAGTTTTAAACTTTTTCACCACTGAAAATTAGATACATTTATTGAGGAGTATGTCTTTCAAGGAGAACCTGAAGACGAGATCATGACATTCAACATCTTGATGTAACATCTCAAAACCGCTTTCTATTTCTGTGGAAGATTATTCAACTTGATCTGTGTTTCGTTATTGAAGCTTTTCTTAGATTACACGATATTTTACACGATTGAAAAATATTTAAAGAGCTTTATACATCAATAGTTATAAAATAATAGAAATCAATTGCTCTCACCCAAGGACTTGAAGAGTGGTACATCAACTTAAATTAACAAGAAAAAAGAAAACCTGTGCGGCAGTGGCAGATTTTTTGTTCGACGGGGCCAATTTTGGTATCACTAGTCCCAAAACACTTCCAATTTCCAACCACACTTTCAACATCACGCACAATACACAAAACCTATTATATTAAAATGTCAAAAAGAGGTCGTGGTTGCATTGCAACCAATCTTCATCTCCCGATCTAGACCTACTTTGTATAGTCAAAAAGATGGCGTTTTAACCATGATTTAAGTACAGAAACACTTATCACCCCTAAATATGGAATGTCACAGTTGAATAGATGATCAATGATCTTGGATCCATTGCGAGCTCTCATAGCCTGTTGTCAAAGTTTTCTGTCCTTAAATCTTGCAATGACCCGCTTGGCTTGTCCTCTTGTTGATGGCAGAAGGTGCACATCAACAAGGTTATTTTTTGAGATGGTCACGTCGATCTCTTCAAAGAGGCTGATTACTTGATCAATTACTGGTTTATAATCAATCTTAAGGTTAGAAAAGCAAATGTTCTCTCGACGGCCATATTGCTGCAATTTTCTTAGTTTGAGAGTTAAACGCACTTTTAATCAAAACAAGTTCACCCCTTAACTGTGTGTTTCCCTTAAAGAGTAAAGGCAATTTCTTATTGATAACATTAAATTGCGCGAGTAACGACTCTTCCTCCAACTGCGAAGACTCACCAGGGTGAGCAGCATCCTGAATAGAAGTGGAGCTGTTGTGTCGAGAGCTGCGACGTAGATCATCATCCGCCGGATGTTCCTTGCTTCCACCTCCAGAACCTCAAGGTGTAGATGTGCCACGTTGATTTTTTCCTCTTGCCATGATGTTATGATAAGAGATTATCTGTACTGATATGCGAGCACAAAATAATGAATTAGGGTGCATTTAAATTCAAAATGTTTGACAGACCTCATTATCCCCCCTGTCAATTCCACGATGCTGCTTAATGTTGCCAAAAACTTTAAACTAGAGTTCACATCATCTCTTTAATTGTTCCTGTTATACTTATTGATATAGGCTAATTAGAGGCAATGCAAAGGTTATGAGAAAGATGAGGTTCAAGTGCCAACTCAACAATTTTATAGCTAATATGTTTGAATTGTTGAAGTTTGCTCAACTCCCAAGCTGACTGCATGAGATATGTTTTTCTTTGTTCAGTGTTATGATAGAAATGATAATAATTGATTATTCAAAATAACTTATAGCATGCACATCCATGAATATGATACTATTGAAAATAACTTCAGATGAATATCTTTAGTTATTAATGTCGTGCACACAAATAAATGTAGAATCTGAACACTTTTGATTATGGAGTGAACTTAAATTATTCTTAACTACTTTAGCTTATTATTAAAGTTCTCGCATCATGATGTTCATTGCAAATCTTACAGTTAGATGACAGATAATAATGACACTAAAGAGTTGGAAGAGTTGCCAGATGTGACAAAGAGGTTTTACGAAGAGTACGATGTTGAGTTGTTCTATGCTGACAAGGGAACATCTGGCACCTTTGCTGTACTTGAGAGGGTATGACTACTATTAGTATTCCACGTTCTTAAGGGGAAATTTTAGAAGTTATTGTCTCAGAAAGATGACTCAAACAAATCAATCAGCAGTGTCAATGTAGTGCTGTAAAAGATTACTTGAACTGATAATATTTATTCTTCCAGGGAGAGTGTGCATACATCGAATGGACACCTTTTGATTCTTATGATGTCAACAACCACATGTCCTTCGATGAATGGGGAGTTATTGCACATGACTCAACTAAGGAACCATCTGTTGGAATGCCTCCTCTAAGAGTCCCAATTTCAACTGTAAGATAATACTGATTGATATTCTTGATAGGGTCATTCATAAGGATTTTCTTTGTGTTTTTTTTATAAACAAGTCTGTTCTCGAAAGCGAAATTGCTTTTTTAAAAATTATTATAACTCATATTCCAGATTGATTCAATCAAACAAGAGATAGGTGCAAGAGGAAGAGCCTGTATAATTATAAGTACAAGTTCACAGAGACTTCCAGTCATCTACTTTCCGAAATTGGATTCAGTTTACAGGCTTGTTCAGTGCCTTAAACGATTCCTATGTTTCATAAGGTTAGCCGAAGTTAATCAAAATATACCCGGAAACTTGAGGTTCATAGTTCGATATGCACCTAAGTTTGAAGACCTATCTTGTATGCACAATCCTCTATGTTAAGATTCTGAATATCAGGGAGCGTGACACACTGGTGGTTGATCACAGTAGAGCAGGACTACACAAGGTCATGAAGGAGCTTGAACTGGACGGAACAGCTACAAGTAATCAGGTGTACAAGGTAATGAACACGGTTTGTAACTTACATATTTTTAGTGTAAACAGGCAGATTATCAGGCTACATGATGAAATTAGATTTGAGGATAAACTTTGCAATCATAAAATAAAAAATTGTACGGTTGACATAAGCTCAGATACCAACAATGTAATTATCATCTAATCCCTCAGAAGATTGCAGTAGATTTCCAAGACGTGTATGACACTACGCTGAGTGGACTGTCTAAAGTTACCAATTTCCTAAGAGGAAGCGTTGTGGGGAAGCCAGTGTCTCGTCCTGGAGCGCAGACTTCTAAAACTGCTGTTACTAATCCAACACCCCCTGAACACCTATGTCACAGGTTATGTGTATTTTGCAATAAACTGATCTCAATTTATCTCGAGTATACCTCACTCTCGACAGTAATCATACTTCTAGCAGCAGACTCTTCTAGCAGTAGTAACTGACCGTGTTAAAAATTCCAGACCAGCTGAAGGAGACTTTGAGCTGTATGATCTGCGGAAACCCCTAGATAGAGCAGCGCCAGTAGCGCGTGACGAGATGTTTACACAGGCTCTATGGGAGACGCACTTTGACAGTGAAGGTAGAGTGTGCAGAGTTAAAGAGTTACAAGACAGGATATTTGGAGGTGGTTGTCACCCTGATCTAAGACAGGATGTGTGGCCCTTCCTTCTCAATGTGTACCCTTGGAACAGTACGTTGGAGGAACGGGCTGCTATCATGGAGCAGAAGAAGAAGGAGTATGAAGTGTTGAAAAATCAGTGGAAGTCTATATCTCCTGCTCAGATGAAACGGTTGGTAATTGCATTGTCTTCTTCATGTTACTTTATCCAGCAGCAGCTTTACTCGACTGCACTGTCCTAACACTATTCCCTACACAAGATTCCAGTTGTACCGTGATCGGGAAGCGCTTGTAGAGAAGGATGTTCTCAGAACAGATCGGGTGTTGGAGTTCTACAAGGGAGAAAACAACCCTCACATTGCGGACTTGTACGAAATGTTGATGACTTACTGTCAGTACAACTTTGATCTTGGTAAGTGTTGTTTGTTAGCACTTGGCTGTGTTTGAGCTCTGTATGAAAGCAGATTAAGTAGCAATCCTTATCTTGATAAATGTCGACTGAATTGAATATACTATTTTTGGTGTCCGACGTCCTGCCCCAGAACATCGTGCCCCAGAGCACTTTAACCCAGTAATTCAGCCCCAGTGACGTCCTGATCGACAACAGACAACTTCGTTAGGGTTAGGGTTAGGGTTTGGGTAAGGGTCGCTGGGGCCAAATTTGTGGAAAAAAATGTTGTGGGGCACGATGTTGTGGGGCAGGACGACGGGAACCCTATTCTTTAGTCGTGGAAGTAAAAATTCCAAGATCCCATGACTAAGAGAACCTCACATTTCAGGATACGTTCAAGGTATGAGCGACCTCCTCTCTCCCCTCTATCTCCTCTTTAAAGACAAACTGATGGCGTTCTGGGCCTTTGTCGGCTACATGGACATGGTGGAAGCTCACTTCTTCCTGGACCAACAGAAGATCCAGGGGAAGTTAGCTGACTTGTCCAGCTTAGTGTACTACTGTGATAGCGAGCTCTATAATCACTTGGAAAAGGAAGATTCGTCAAACTTCTTCTTCTGCTTCAGATGGCTTCTCATCAACTTCAAGAGAGAGTTTAGGTAAATTGTAGTTTAACTCTTACGTTAAAAATAGCGTTTGATCGGATGCTTATCAAGAACATTCGTATTACTACTTTTACTGTAAGAATATGGCACATGCAAATATAACACATTTAAAGATCACACGTGTAAAGATAACACGTGTAAAGATAACACATTTAAAGATCACACGTGTAAAGATAACACGTGTAAATATAACACGTGTAAAGATAACACGTGTAAAGATGACACGTGTAAATATAACACGTGTTAATATAACACGTGTAAAGATAACACGTGTAAAGATAACACGTGTAAAGATAACACTAGTAAAGATAACACATTTAAAGATCACACGTGTAAAGATAACACTAGTAAAGATAACACATTTAAAGATCACACGTGTAAAGATAACACGTGTAAAGATAACACGTGTAAAGATAACACGTGTAAAGATAACACATGTAAAGATAACACGTGTAAAGATAACACGTGTAAAGATAACACATGTAAAGATAACACATGTAAAGATAACACGTGTAAAGATAACACATGTAAAGATAACACATGTAAAGATAACACGTGTACACGTGTAAAGATAACACCTATGAATATAACACGTGTAAAGATAACACGTGTAAAAATAACTACCAACAGAGGGGACGACATACTGGAGCTATGGGAGGTGATCTGGACGTGTCCCTACAACACAGACTACACTCTCTTTATCGCCACAGCTATTCTCCTTCAGGAGAGAACTCCTATCATCCAGAAGAAAATGTGTTTTGCTGACATTCTTCGGGTGAGGAATTTTTACAGCCGGACTTAGTTTGAAACTTGCAGTTTTGCAACTTTTTCAGTAGGTTAACAATTCGAAACGTGTTATTACTTTTCTGAATCACTTCCTCCTTCAGTACATAAACGTGTTATTACTTTTCTGAATCACTTCCTCCTTCAGTACATAAACGACCTTTCACAACACATCGACCTGCGAGAAGTGCTGGGAAACACGGAGTCTCTCTTCCACAACATCAGATCTCAACCTGACATCCCCTTCAATATCCGCACTAACATTCTCCGCATAGCTGAGACACCGCTCTCTTCTCTGGGTAGCCAGTACAACCCAAACAGGGACATTGCAGAGAAAACACCTGAACCTGAAACAGCAGATCACCTGATCACGTCACGTGACTTGGACGAGTCTCGTGACCCAGCCTCGCTGTTGGTGGAAAATGTGTCGAATATGTCGTTAGATCCACCGCAATAACTGATATGACGGTCGATTAGAGGGTTACACTTAATGTTTACTGGCACAGTTTCAAGCAGCTAACTGTTAAAATGTTACTTAGCTGTTTAACTGTTATTGTCAGTTTGCTGTTAATTTCAGCGTTATTGTGGGTGTTTAATGTATACCAATAGAAAGGTTTGTAGAGTGTAGATGATTGTCATGACTCTCAAGTTCTGGACTAATCCTCGTGGTATGAAGACAAGCCAACTCAGGAGCCAGTACAGCTAAGAGGAAAGTAAAGAAGTAAGAATACAAATAACAAGAAGCCTGGTCTACGTGGCCACCACTTGACTGTCAATGTGCATTTTCTCTTGTTAATATTTTGCTTAACAATTTAATAACACAGTCACAGTTATCCCAACAATAGCTTTACAGATGAGAAGTAGTGGGGTGGTTTTTAGTTGCTAGATGTTGTTTAATCTCTGCATCTAATGATTACTGTACAGATTTTATGTTCAAATTCATGAAGATCACACTGATTTCATCTCAATTTCAGTGCTGCCAAAGAAAATTTCATTAAATTATGTTTTTTATTAGTGGTTAGCCATTCAGTGCGCTTGACGATGTTTTACAGATTTGATCAGTAAATCTTCAATATTGATTAAAAGTGTTTGTTTTTCAAATTAAATTTCACAATGATTTGACGAAAATTTTTTGTTTAATTGCTATGATATATCGACTTATTTAGTCATAATTATAGATGCGTCTTCCCAATTGAATTCCTCGAAATTTACAATCATAGTTTCTGATTTCGAATTCATTTTTTAACTGTTAAATTTCAACATGTTGATAGCCCGCCCTGAAGATTGAACCTAACAAAACAAATCAGGAGCAGTAGGAACTAGGATGTCAAAAAGACAAAACCGTGGTAACTCAGGTGGACATAGCAACAGTAACCATGGTAACCAGCGTGGTCTGAGAGAAGTGTACAGTAGAGGTAACCCTAGAAACGGACAGAATACTGAGGGAGGAAACAAACGGACAAACAGTGGGAACGAACCGGAGGTAATTGTAACGCTGGATAAAGGATATAAATTACAAATATTATAATTAGTGCAACTAAGCAACACCCCAACATGAATATCCGTTTCAAATTTGATTGCTGATTTTATAGCAAACCACTAAAATATATTGTAGCAAATACGGTCCCATTTCTCCAGGTGTTCTACTGTCCGGAGCTCTCTCTAGTTCTCCCCAAGAAATACCACGCCCAACCTAAAGAAGATATTATCCAAGTAGACGGTTCTATCCTGGAGGGGGGAGGACAGATTCTCCGCATCAGTTCTGCACTGAGTTGTATACTAGCACAACCTATCTCTATCTCTAAAATTAGAGCGTGCAGACCTAAACCCGGACTCAGTGCGCAACATCTCTCAGGTTAGTTGGATATTGTCTTGTTATTAATTTTGTACATGTTTTCAAATCTGAACTAATAATCTGAATATTTGTTAACTTTATACCACACTGCGCCATGTCTATTCAACTAAAATAACCTAAATTTTCTGACACACTGCCCCCCCCCCAGGACTGAAGCTGGTAACTATAGCATGTGAAGGAGACCTGCAAGGAGCCGCTATCAGATCGACACAAGTGACACTGCACCCGGGCTGTGTGCGGAGTGGAGAGTTTAGTGTCGACACTAAAACGGCGGGCAGTGTCTGTCTCCTCCTCCAGACTATTCTACCTTGCCTTCTCTTCGCGCCCTCCACTTCTGCTTTGTTTCTGAAGGGAGGAACTGACGCTGACTTTGCTCCTCCTGTAGACTTCTTCAGATTCACATTCCTGCACTACGCTAAACTGTTCGGTATAAATGTTAGCGTTACTCGTGTCATACGCGGTTTCTTCCCTAAAGGATGTGGTGAAGTTGCATTGAACATAGAACCTCTGAAGTACCTGACTCCAGTAACTCTCACAGAGCGAGGACAAGTAACGAGTATCTCAGTTTGTGTGTATGTATGTGGTACACTGCCTAGTTCTCTTGCTGAACGGTGTTTACACACCGCACAAAACATGGTACAACGTCGCTTCTCAGAAACTAAAGTTCCTGTGAAAACTAAACTAGTTCGGGATGAGGAGAGTTTCGGGAACGGTTGGGGACTGAGACTAACAGCTGAAACATCTCTGGGGTGTGTGCTGACTAGTACTGGTAACGGTAACCCTAAAATAACACCCGAGAAATTAGCTAGCGAAACTACAGAACAACTCATAAAGGATATAGATGAGGGTGGATGTGTGGACTGTCACATGCAAGACCAGCTGATCATCTTGATGGGGCTGGCACGTGGCGTGTCGAGAGTTAGAACTGGACCTCTAACTCTCCACACCAAGACAGCGATACACCTTGTCGAGAGGTTAACTTCGGCTCAGTTCAGTGTTACTAAGGTGGAGGATTGTAACTTGGGAGAACAGAGTTATCTTGTAGAGTGCAAGGGAGTAGGGGTGGAAAATGTTTATTTGGCTGAACAGTCAGCGGACTGAGTCTCTGTTTCTTTTGTTTATTTTGACGTGAAATACGCTTTTGTGTTTATAAGATAGTTTTAATACATATTTTAGTGATTCGAATGGCGTTTATACTGCATGCAAATTTTTAATTTCGTTATGTTTCCTGTTTTAAGAAAATTAAGAATATTCAGTTAAGTTTGATAATATGTAAATGTAAATTTTTGATGACACAGAATTACAAATTGAATTTTGTCTTATTTTACTCAAACGAAGTGTTTGAAGTTTGAAAAATGTTATTGATAAACAAAATCTCAAATTTTTATGAGTTAAAACCAATTAACTCATAACGTTATATGTCGTTAACCCAAATCCTCACTTTAGCTCTTTAATGTTCCAGTAAAGATAATGTAACAAAAAACCCAAACTCCAACAGACCTGATGATGGCGATGCCAGAGTCCGAGACTCTGGAGAAGAGTGAAGCTGATGCTATAGACGATGCTGTGATAGAAGTAGCTGATCTCCTAAAGGACGGCAAGAGTCTGGACATGATAGAGCAGCACATTTATCGAATGAGACGCAAGAAAGACATGGTGGAGACACGTCTCAAGGAGGCTGTAGAGGCGCAGCTGCGCGGGGTGAGAACCGGACTGTTCAACCTGCAGAAGGTGATGAGAGAAGCTAACGAGATCTGCTCGAGTATGAAGACTGTAAACACGATGTACAAGAGTCTGAACGACCAGCTTGGGGAGACAGCTAAAGAGATACGAGACACCAGGATAGTGCACAAGGAGCATGCACTACTTCACAGTTATCTTCAGAGCATCTACAACTTCAAGGAGGATGTTGCGCTAGCTCATAACCTGCTGAAGGAAGACGAACTGCTCCTAGCTCATGAGATCCTGATGAAGTTAGAGGATTGTAGAGATGGCATTTACAAGGAAGTGATGAGTGATGACGTAGATGACGAGAAGAGAGAGAAGGTGGAGGAGTTCTTCTCGGGACTCAAACAGTTGAACAAGGACTTTACCAAGAAGATCCACTTCTTTTTGACTCGATCCCTAAATAGTATTCGATCTGGAAACACCTCTAAGATGGTATCAATGTTGCGGATTATCGAGAGAGAAGAGAAGAAGGATGCACTGATCGAGAGAGAACAAGCTGCAAACCCGAAACTCAGTTTCCCAGATAGACCCAAGAAGTGGAAAGACAAAGCTCTAGCAGTGTTGTCTAGCTCGATATCCAGTACGTTCGACAGTGTCTGGGAGTTAAATCAGGAGGATGAGAGTTGGATCCTGAGGTTCGCGCAGAAGATCAAGGGGATCACTGAACAAGATCTGAGAGTTGTAGATCAGCACCTCCAACAGTGCTTCCCTCCTCACTGGAACATTCTGGAATTCTTCTGCACGGAGTACGTGAGTAACATCAGGATGAGATTCGAGGAGATAATCAGACAGATAACAACAACACAAGGACAAGCTAGCAGCTACACAATCGTCTACAACTGGACTACAGTCCTCAACAACATCATCAAGACGTACAGAGTCAAGGGGAAACACGAGGGTATACTGACTCCTGGAGACATTGCTAAACTTGTCAAGATCTACACAGACAGACTAGATGTGGAACTCTCTAGACAGACCAAGAAGATCTTGAAGTTAGAGCGAGATGCGAGGTATGAGATAAACAAGTCTCCTGATGGAGCTAACCTGGATGTCCCGCACTACCACACTACCACTCCGGTTATATTCTACGAGATGATTAACCAGAACTTGGAGTTTGCTTTCAAGTTGGAGACCAACATGGATCTATTACCTGTTTTGGAAAAGTTAGACTCTATGATCGTGTTTTTTATCGATAAGTATTTAGAGGATTTGATGGAATTTAGGAACAAATATTTCGAGGTTTCTGACGAAGCTAAGGAAGATATGAAGTACATTGAGTGGTTGATCTCCTCAGCAAACAATGCTCTGAAGTGTGCTTCTTTAAACGAAGAGCTTGTCAACTCGCTTATCAACAAGAAAGATAAAGATATATCGGGATGCAATCTTCTGCAACAAGAAGATCTGATAGCAAACAGAACTGAACTTTACAAAGCTAAACTTCTAAAAGGAACCTGCGTACTGCTGTCAGATCTTGTGTTTTGTGACTTGGAACCGATACTTCCTAAATTGTACAGTCAGGAGTGGATCGATAAGAAATACCTTCAGTTGGCTAAAGGTACAATTGAGGATTATAATCAGTCCTACTTCCAATTTATCGATGAGCCTGGAAATAAAGTTATTCTCAATGTAATTGCAGATCGACTTCTAATGGAATACCTTGTCGCTCTATTCAATACAAAGTCACTGTCATTATCTATTGACGCGTTCAAGGATCTAATCTGTGGCGACTACGAGAAAATTTGTAATTTCTTCGAAAACGGACTGAAACTTCGAGAAGACTTCAGTCGCCAGGACTTCAAGTGTTTAACAGTTATATCAGAACTAGTGATAGCATCAGAAGATCTGATACATTACGAGATGGCGGACTTTGTAAACAACTACCCGGATGTCCTGTGGGATCAGTGTGTCGCGCTACTAGCTCTGCGCGGCAACATGAACAGGGACGCTATAAGGGAGATTGTATCTAGTAACGGTATATCTGAGACTCCTGAGGAGCCTCCCTCTAAACTCACTATCTTCAGTAGAGTACACGAGCGTACAGGACCTCTAGCTTCTAGATTCTTCCAAACAGTAGTAGCTCCGCGTGCAGCTGGGTTCAAAACACAGACCGCTAATCTGAACACTTCAGTAACCAGCACATCAGGTACCTCCTTCTCCAAGATCAGTACCAACATCTCCACGGCAGTGAGCAACTCTCCTGTCTATCACGCTATCAACCAGGCCTGGAATGAGAAGGACCAGATTTCCAGTAAAGTGGCGCGTGCGCTAGACTTTAGCGGGACTGACCAGACAGAGCGGACTAACCCGTTCTACGATCCGAGAGAAGAGAAAGGTCCAGCACCTAGACCTCCCTCAGAGAGTGGGGGTAAGGGTCCTGCTCCTAAACCTCCCCAGAAGAAGAAGGGTCCTGCACCTCCGCCTCCTCCTGGTGCCAATAATCCTTTCTCTACCAACCCCTTCGAGTTTGATGATGATTGAAAAGTTTAACTGTTGACGTTGTGGATCTAGATTGTACTGGTACAATGGTGTGTGGTGTTTAAAGTGACGGAAAAGAAATAAGCCCAGCAATCTCCTATGTAAAGCATGGGAAACATCGGACTTTCTAGGGACTCTGCTGGAACAAGGTGGACTCATTGATTTGTACGTGCGGGAAAACCGAAATTTCTATTTTATTCAACCTGCTACTGTATTTCTGACTTGAAAAATCGAATATTTGTTGTGAAATCAGTTGTTTTGTTTTGTGATTTGTGTTTAATCTAGTACATTTGTTATGAATTGGGTTGTATGCATTACTGTGGCTTGTTTGTATTGAAGTCATTAAGAAAGAAGTTTATTAATATAAGCTTGTCTTGTAATTAGTATAAGCTTGTCTAACGTGATGATTTCTGTAAAATATTGTCAATAACATTTGTCAATAAACCACAATTTTACTTTTATGCATACTTCGCTTAAAACATATTTTTGCTTATTTCTAATGACATGATTTCTCTTTCAATAAAATGTAAAGGGATGGTGAAATAAAGGACGTGTGATATTAGAAATTGTGAATTGAAGTCTGCACTGGGAATTAAACGTAAAATCGTGCAATAAACATATAATAGTCTGATCGAATAACAGAGATAACTCACAGATTTAGTACAAATCACGATGAAAAGAGACCCAAAATAAAGTAGAAGCAATGTTTAAAGATAATTAGATGATATGGTCGGGGGAAAGAAACAACAGAGACATATAGAGACGGTAGAAGAACTAAAAAAAGCAGCTAAGATACAATCCCTATCGCCAGTAGACCCCGCCTTAGAATTGCTGGACCCTAATCCAAACATACACCAGCTGTTTCAGCTGTTCGATACTCAGTTCTTCTGGGGAAAGTTGGTGGCAGTCGAGGTGAAGTGGAGTCCTCGTATGACACAGTATGTTTCGTATTTTAGTTAGAAGTAATATATTTAGTTACTCATCAGTAATATAGTTAGTTAGAAGTAATATATTTAGTTACTCAGAAGTAATATAGTTAGTTAGAAAATTTCCGACTCCTCCCCAATAATTATAACGTCCATTACATACCATGATTACATTCTCCAATACCAATATTACAGATGTGCAGGTATCTGTAGATACCAAACACGAAGCGGCTATTGTACTATCGGACTGAGTAAACCCCTACTCTCGCTCCGACCTCGCAAGGATCTAGTTGAAACTCTCCTGGTTAGTCCTTATTGCTTTATTGTAGTCACGTGATAAGTTTCGGAGTCGCATGTCTGGTGAGACTACTGACTCCTTTTGAAAGAATGTGCTCACGAAATCTCTTGATGTCGATTCCGCAAAGTCGGTGACCGACCCTGTGCTATGAGTAAGCATGAGCCCTTTTGAATAAGCTGATAGATGTTGGAAACTAATTTGTTTTGCTCTCCAATATATATCCTTGTGTTTGATATTGTTCAAAGCTTCAGGGGTACAAGTCATTAGGACCGAAAAATTGCTCGTTACCTAATTATAGTCACGTCTTGAAAGTCAAATGTTATAATGGTTACAGAAAACTTTTAATTTCATCTATAGAGAACGGTATTTCTGGAGAAGTGTCTCAAATACCGTCCTCTACAATTCAGTGAGTGTCCATCCGGTCAGAGTGTTCCCAAAGATTCACAAAATAGCGGATTCGTCTATTTCCAAACTTCTACAAGTACGTTGTAACACAAAATACTAAACACGTGACCAGCGCTGTGACAGAAAGTGTTTCAGCACGAGATGATTCACGCGTTTCTGTTCGTAACACACAACAACCGAGACAGAGATGGCCATGGTCCTCAGTTCCACAAACACATGTACCGGATAAACAATGAGATCGGGTCTAAAATATCAGTTAGTTCTACTGCAACTCTTCAGCTAATCATTTCTTGTAATTCTTGTAATTCTTGTAATTTGTTAGCGAAACTACTGTTTGTACTTTAAAACTAACTTAGACGTTGTAAGTGGGCCATATTGACGAAATATCCCTGAGAATCGAAAATTTCAAAAAGTATTTCGGAACTTTTTATATGGATAGGCCGTTAGTAAAACCTTCAAACTACCTCCCCCCGCATCCAGAATAGCCTGATATGGATTAGAGTTGGAGAAATCAAAACTTGAAATTTGTCATTAAATTTAGCTTTCGTTACGGACGGAATCTTCCGAATTTTAAATGCCCATATTTCATGGAATAATCCAAATTTTGACCAGATCTTTTTGGAACTGCTCCCAAATGTTGTTTAAAACGTAATAAGCCCAATTTTAAGAGCATTGCATGCTATTATTGGGAGATAAATTGATGTCAAATTTTCCGTCCGTAACTTTCCGTCCGTAACGAAAATTTCAAAAAAAGTTCAGCTTTGTCTAACGCTAGAGCTTCTCAAATTAATCTTTTAAATATCCTCCGTTAACATGTTATGAAATGGTACTGCACCAATTTACAGAACGAGAACATGCAGCATATTGATAATATCCAACTTGCAAAATTTTCCGTCCGTAACGTTACGGACGGAATTCGTTACGGACGGAAATTTCGGGCTATATTTTGTTCATATATCTTAACCTTCTGTACATCTTTACCTTCTGTAAACTGGAATCAGAGGCCATCTATGATAAGAGAAGGGTCATAGCTGCTTTTAAAACTGTAATAGCCCGTATTTTATAGCAGACGAGCTTGGCTATTGCTCTGTGGACTTCCTTATGTAACTTAATCCTATACAACCCATCAAACCCTTATTTAATATCGAAAGAGGCACTAAAAAACCTAACTCTGGCACTAAGCCTACACAGGTTCCGATGATTCATTGAATTCCACAAACAAGATATTTCCTGTGGTTCTTTGGCAGGTCTAAAGCAGTTTTGATGTGGTTATGAAGTAGTTCTTTATAGCCGGTGCCCCGATCTTCAGGCTTACAATTTCTGGCGGCTGTAAGGCGGTTATAAAAGTAGAGGTTACAATCAGCGATAAAATAAATATTGTTTGTGGTTCTTAGGCGGTCCTTAGCCGGTTCTTAGATTTAAGAAGTTTAGAAATTAGATTTTTTGGGCGTTTATCTATAGCAGGTTTAGCATTCTTGATAACCCGCAATTTTTGCGTTTCTAAGGCAGTTTTTTAACGGTCATTTGTATCACATGGTTCTCTAGAGGTATTAAGCGGTCCTTGACCAGTCCGTAAACGGTTCTACGTTGGGTTCTTAGCAGCCGCTCTACGGTCAAAAGCTGGCTCTAAGCCGGTTCTAAAATGGTTCTTAAATGATTCTCAACGGCTCTTATTCGGCGGTGGGAGTAGTTTGAACCATTAGTTACCAATTTAAGTTATCACAGCAACTTGGTTTAAAATTCCCGACGATTTCTAAAGTTTGAACTTTTGATATTGTTTAATATTCATCTACCGCTCAATCACTACATTTTCTACAAATTGAGATAATATTCTTTGTTGCTTCAAACAGACAATATTCATATTATCTTCGGTTCTGTCGTAATTGCTTCAGTAATGGTTGAAAATTTGAAAACAAGGCTTTACCTGATATTAATCATAGAAATAATGTTTACTGAAAATCTAAAAAATCGCACGAAAATATTTTCCGTCCGTAACTTTCCGTCCGTAACGCAATTTGAAAATTTTTGAGACGCCCTCATAAAATTTCCGTGTTTCCGCCCGACTAACACTTGGTGGATTCTTGATGCAAAACGTCTAAATGGATCAACCTAAAAGCCTCAGCCTATCAGCTCGATTGGTTTCGGAGCAAATTAACCTCAAAGTGAAAAACGTCAAAAATCAATTTTCTTCCGATTCCGTCCGTAACGAACCTTTTAAGCAACTTTATTAAAAATCCATGGGTAATAAGGAGTTAAAAGCTATTAAATAACACATATGGTAGTCCAATCTAATGCCATAAAAAATTTCACGTCAATAGTCAAATGATTAGTGGAAGAAAATCTAAGAAATATGCTGCGAATTCCGTCCGTAACGAAATAACATTCGTCAATATGGCCCAAGTATGAAGTACAAACAGTAATTATACATTTACTGCACACTGTAATTCTAGTGCCATATTGCTGTGTGTTGCAATAGGAAAGTAGTAACAATTACACACAATGATACTACTGAAACAGAACTAGTTGTCCCACAAAATCTGTGTCCCTGTGTCTTTGTGTATTATTTTACTTTAGTTTATTGTGTTGCCGCCCCGTTATGTGTTGGGTCTTTGTTGCTTAGAAATTGGACTGAAAATTTGGACTGAAAATTGGTGTTTGAGTACGTTTGATATACAATCTAGTTTAAATAAAGGGGCTATTTTATTTGCCATGTACAGTTTGTATAACATTTTTGTGTTATCATGAACAAATATAGTTCAGACTAAAATTTCAGGTCTATCACACCTTTCACGACGAAGTGCGCGCCCAGAAAGTGCACGTGTGGCGCTGTGAAGGTCCGTGTAAAGACCGACCCCCGTTTTACGGCTACGTCCGACGCAGCATGAACCGTGCACCAGGTCCCCACGATCTGTGGCACGCTGAACACAAGGCTAACTGTGGGGGAACTTTTACCAAGATACTGGAACCACCTAATTTCAAGAGCAAGGTTAGCTGTTTATTTACTCCTGATATAGAGCATGGCATGGAGGTGTTTAATGTTTAACATATACCTTACTTGGACTTTTTCTGCTTTATTTGGTTGCTGTATTGCAGCTTGATGATTTAATACATCATGCAACATAATCCCAAGAATTTTAATTTCAGAAAAAAGGAAGTAAAGCAGCTAAAGAAAAGCCACCAACTGACGATAGTTTGACAAATATTCAGGGAACTCCTAAAATAACTTCTGTTTTCATAAGGACAGACACTTCTTCTCAGTTTAGCTTGCCGTCTTCTTTTGTCGCGTTTTCCGGTACTGGACACAAACTTGGTACTTCCACTTCCACGCAAAGCTCTGGGAAAGTCCCATCTAGTGGAAACACAGGAAACTCTAAGCGCAAGATCGTCAAAAGTCCAGCGGATACTAAACCATCCTCTGGGGATATTTCGTCTTTTTTCTCTAAAACGATCGTAAACATTTCATCAGATTCAGATCTTGGATCATCTCAAGGTGGAAAAACGAGTATTTTACCAAATTTAGGAACATTACCAGCAACATGCTCAAATTCAAATTCAAGAAGGAATACCAAATCAAGTTCTCCGAAGAAGAATTCCACTGGTAACAAAGACATATCCTTATACTTCAGCAAAACAGATCTTGATATTTCATCAGATACTGACCTCCTGATATTATCACCTCCGAGCAAGAGAAGACGCTCATCCCCTCCAATAGAAGAACAGAACGGACAAACAGACAGACAGACAAACGTACAAACAGGGAAGTTAGCATGTCCTATTTGTAACAAAACTGGATTTGCGGATCTGAATATACACGCTAACTTATGTCTGAACAGTCAGCTCCTTGTGTCTTCTCAAAACGACTCTAAATACACCAAGTCTCCAACTAAACCACAAAACTCTGTTGTGATTCTAGATACCTCTATCGAGGAAATTCCTCTCCGCGATGTACAAGAAATTGTATCAGTCGGGAATTCCGGGCATTCCATACCGTCAAGTTCGTCCTCGGGCAGTAGAAAGTCTAGAGAATGTCCTATATGTGGTAAATCCATAACATCGGACTTGAACAAACATCTCAAGATTTGTATAGACTCCATACCAGACGATTTTGATGATGATTTACTGATAGTTGAAGAGAAGACAAACGAGAAAAGTCCTCAAAACATTCCAACTAAACCAAACAGACAAAGTACAGTAGAGTCTGTGTTACCTAGCGATAAAGTGAAATGTCCCATATGTGGAATTTTGGTTAGTCAGGACTCTGTCAACAACCACCTTGATGATTGTTTATCTTTCAATCAGTTTTCTTGATTGTTTTATGTGTTTTGTGGTCGCTTACTTTTCTTTAAGCAGCAAGTTTGGAAATCATGCCCCCTTTCTGAATTTTTATCTCATTTTCAAATTTTTTAGATGTTTATGAACATTTATTAGTTTTTAATTAATTTTCCATTTCAATGCAATGTAACTCAGTTAAACGTTTTTAACATGATTTTTAATATTTTCTGAATAAAACATCCAATCTTACTAAATTATTGTAGAAATTCACATAATATGGCGATTGACAAACTTGGTTATGACAATTTCAAGTAATTTGAATCTTCTATATATCTAAATCCCTTAATAGTTTAAATGCATGTTCATGCTAATTAACTTCTACTTTCAAACGTTGATTTTACGTTTGACTCGTCTGAATTATTTTCTTATCCTTCCCCAATAGCTCTATGTGTAGTAATGCTCATCTTTCTAGACTAGAATTTTTCAAATATGTGGTTTTGTTAAATTAAGATCTGCTTGCTAACAAAATCCTTGAACAAACTAAAAGCTTATCTTCTCATAGATATCATGTAACCATCAAGTAGACCCTGCTCCACTTCATCTACTTCATCTACCCTACTCTACTCCCACAATGAACATTCTACACCAAATACAACGGGTAGTACAAACAATCCCGGTCCTTATCATCTTCTCCATAGTACTGTGGAGCTACTACGCCTTTGTAGTGTCGTTGTGTGGCGTTCTCCCCTCCCCCGAGATGAAGACAGTCTACTTGATGGTTTATCACGTGGTTTTCATTGTCTTCTGTTTCTCTTATCTCAGAGCTATTTTCTCTGACTCTGGTGGGGTTCCTCCTCAGTTCTATCTTACTGCACCTGAAAAAGAGGAGCTTGACAGGTAGCGATAATTCTCCTCTTGTTTTGTGTGATTTTTGTGTGATTTGTTTGACAGAAACAAGACATGCTTGGAGTTGGTAGTGATTCCTAGAATAGTATTTCTCCAACTGGTATATCAACTAAAACTTCAAACATAGTGATACCTATTTCACATAGTGATACCTATACTTCTCTAGTATTTCTCCAACCCACAACACTACCCAGGACTACAGACTCCCGCGCATTCCTGGAAGTTGTAGGAAAGCGGTTACCAATACACGAAGTAACGTTAACTAACGCAGTGCGGTACTGTGAAGTGTGTCTGTGTATAAAGCCTGACAGAGCTCACCACTGTTCAATGTGTAGACGGTGTGTCCTCAAGATGGACCATCATTGTCCTTGGTTAGTTGGGGAGGCGGCAGATAGTCGGAATATAGAGATTATAGTGTTGTTACAGTGGTGTTACTTCCTCCTTGTAGTGCAATTCTAATGATGTTATTTACAGGATAAACAACTGTGTTGGATTTAGAAACTACAAGTTCTTCGTCACTTTTCTCCTCTACAGGTTTATAGCTTACATCTTCAGCAAACGTAACCATTAATATCCCGTATCCCTTATTCTTCAGGAAATTAGTGTTAATATCCCATATTCCTTAGTCTTCAGGAAATAAGTATTATCCAACATAACCAGTGATATCCCGATATTTCTTAGTCTTCAGAAAATTAGAATTATCCAACATAACCATTAATATCCCGATATTCCTGATTGTATTTACTTTACTTAACTAACCTAACTACCAGCTTCTAACCCAGTCCTCCCCCAGCTGTGTGTACACGATAACAGTATCCCTGTTTGTAGCGCCCTGGGCCGTCTTTATCTGGAACAGAGAGGAGCACATGCGCGCACTCCCCGAGATGGACAAGTTCAACATCATGATCGTCTTCTTTGTCGCGACCATGTTCTTTCTTGCTGTGTCTGGATTGTGGGTCTTCCACGCATTCCTCACCGCCAACAACAAGTCTACGCTAGAGATGGGCAGAGCGCCGCGCATGAAGAACCAGCGCATTGGAGATAAGAACCCGTATGATAAGGGTTGTAAAGCGAACTGTGGGGATGTGTACGGGTCGGGTGTGTGTATGTTCTGTCCGGTTTACACGTCGCGCGGGAACGGCGTTTTGTTCCAGCCTGCAGAGCGCCCGCCTGGGGACATGCGCAGGCTGCTCAGCAGTAACGGGATGGCTAGCGACGATGATGAAGTTATTTATAACTCTGATGTCCCGCTGAATTTAGATCCGGTCATGTCTGCATAACATCATATATGTTAGCCTTTGCAATTATTCTTAATCTCTTATCAATCAATATTCATTATTATGTAAAATTTGATGTGTCAAGGACAGTTTGGAACATTTTTAATGCTGTTTTACCGTGTAAACTTTATGTACATTTTTTTGTCGCTGAACGAGCTATCATGAAACATTTCATATTCATGTTATATGTGTACGTAAAATATTATTCAAGCAAGTCAGAACTAAGTGGTCTATATTTAATGTTATGCATTTTTTGATAGGTTTACTGGGGTCAATACATTTGTAGCTAGTTAATTAATGATTTGGAAGTTAAGTCAGTAGACCAGATTTTGCATGGCGATGTGAAAAATGGAGCTGTGCTGAATTGTGAAGAGAACATGAGAGTTGATATGTGTTATGGAAGGTCTCTCTGTTATGAAATCGCTCTTGATATTGAATTTGTATTTAGAAGTATAAAATAAGATTTACACCTTCTAGCTTTTTTCTTGAATAACGGAGCTGTATCGAATTACCTGTATCCGGGTATCGCACGATCTGATTCCGTTCGAACTCTCGAATTGACATAACTATTTCTGAAATTGTCTTGAAACTGGAGTCCTTAAATCGCCAATTGGTAAGGGGCAGGAAAGGCCCAAAAATACTACTGATACACTACAATTTATTTACTGTCGCACCGTCGGTCACAGTCCATCTAATGATAATTGTAGGGCGTGTTGCATTCTCAACATTAAAAGTTTCATAGATAGCATTTAGATCACGTGACTGCGCGGCTTGCGAGCAGCGCAGTATGATGTCTGTTTTGGCATCAAACTAGAATGTGTGTGTTGAATAAGGTGATCGTATGATGTCATTCGATGATTTCATAACCACAAGTCACCAGTTTGGCTGGCAATCTACCAGAAATATGGAAATTGTTCTGATAGTGTTTAAATAAAGTGGCCAAGCCGGGTAACATTCCAAGTGACATTTTCATTACCTAAAAGGAAGTATACTTTTTACATTCCGACCTAATCAATATTTCCACACATAGCAGTAAAGAACTAGGACCATGCTGGGAGCTGTGTTACGGAATGTGAGACCTGTAGCAATGAGGGTGTGCAGGACACTGGCAATGTCTGCTGAACAGAAGGAGGATATCAACAGTCGTATCAAGGCAGACAAGATTGTAGTAAGTACAACGTTTCTGTACAGAATATATATATATACATCTTATATACATATATATATATATACATCTTCCTGTATCTCGCAACTGTTTTCTCTAGACATTCTTCTGTCTTACTGTGAAGAACTTCTCACTCACTCGTCTCGTTACTGGTTGCTACCAGCCGGCTTATCATTATCTGATAAAGATAGCTACCACATAGAATATTTGTACATCAACCTTGTTCAATAAACCACTTTTCTTGCCTCATGGTTTATTAATCAACGGTCTGTACACTGTTAATGTGTTAATGTCTATGTGGACCCTTAGTAGACATATACACATTTTATAGTTTGCCTTTCCATTTACATGATAACCAACTCGCCCTAAAAACCGACCATCTCCAGGTATTTATGAAAGGAGTCCCAGAAGAACCACGATGTGGTTTCAGTCGAGCAGTTTGTCAGATATTTGAAATGCACGGAGTGGACAAGTTCTCTGCTCACAATGTTCTGGAGGATGACGAGCTGAGAGAAAATATCAAAGAGTTCTCGGACTGGCCTACCATCCCTCAGGTAAATTCTCACGTGGGATTGATCTCTGTAAACACTCGGTAAATTCACTTTCTATTCTATTCTAAACAACAATACCTAGCTATCTAAGATCCACTAGAAGTACAACATTAAAACTATCTGTTTTCTATTCAGGTATACGTAGGAGGAGAGTTTGTTGGAGGGTGTGATATAATGATACAGATGCACCAGAGTGGCGAACTTGTAGACTTACTCGCTGAACACGGAATTAAGTCCCTCATCAAGTGAACTTCCTCCTCTCCTACTCGGGATTTTATTTTGTTGTCCGATTTGGTGGTGTGATCTCTAGTCGACACGGGCTGGACTCAATTGATGCTCTTCATAGTAGACCCTCACTCAGCATACATCTTGTCCCGTGAATTTTGATATGAAGTTTATTCTGTATTGCACTGTGTTTATATTTTAATTTATTGAACGATTTACAAGTTTCTATTATTTCTTTTAAATAAAACTCAACACAGGAAGCATGTTACAAAAGCAGCCAACATAGCAATTTTATCTGAGCTATTTTAGTCAATCTTCCTTCTATAGCCTTTCATATCCTTAAAATACGATCATTACAAATGCCTGTTCTATATTAAAAGTAAAAGCTGCTGAAAATTACACCGATAATTTGTTTAAGGCAAAGTTACAAACACATGTAAATTCGATCACTCCAGTGAAGTGAACAGTAAACTGTTTAATTAGTCTCAATCAGGGAGGAGATCGAGGCATAAACCTTACTGGTTATTGCCAATAATTAACCCGCTAGTTCACCAAATTTTTAGCGTAATCCTGTAATCAAATTTTAATTTGACTTGCAGAAGGGAAAACTGAGATCCTGCAAATCGGTTGCGTTCCATCACGTGCAGAGCTATTTCTACGTGCATCTGTGTCCGGTGTAATCGTGTGATGCTGCTCGTTGCAGGAGGTTGTTGTTGCTGTAGTGAACTATATCTGGAAACTCTGATAAGAACCGGAAACTCCTCCACCAAAACAATGAAAGAGACCGTCGGTACAGACTGCACACTGGGCGGTGATACGGCTCTCTTTCCGATATCTATTGTTAGGGAGCTATTATTGTGGTTTTATATCAGCAATCATGGCTGCTGGTCTTAGCTTCTTTGGCTCTTGTTGTATTTGCTGCTCTCGACTGTACTGCAATCTGCAGTTTGAACTTGAACTTGAAGATAGAAGAATTTTAGCCGGGCGGCCCTGTGTTGTTTGGTTTGATTTATAGCATTAGGTCACGATTCGTTCCCGAAAAAGACTTACAAGATTTAGCAGAGATTCGCCTAGCTTCAAATCTAAACTTAAAGAGTGAGCTGTGTGATTTCCAGTTCCCAGTCTATGGTAAATAGTTTGTCATTTGTCGAAACAAAAAGAAACTCTCCATCTCCTAATTTTCTGTTCGAACGTTGCCTGTATAA
Organism: Mnemiopsis leidyi; assembly: GCA_000226015.1. Lineage (NCBI taxonomy): Eukaryota > Metazoa > Ctenophora > Tentaculata > Lobata > Bolinopsidae > Mnemiopsis > Mnemiopsis leidyi. Next base: position 27,488 of record JH152930.1, on the reverse strand, counting down.
CTTGTTTGTTCATTCAGAAGGAGAGTGATGGTATTTTACTGAAAGGTAGTGATCTTGAGAACCTGAAAACTGAAGATAAAACTGCCATGGTGATGATATCATCTTAACCTCTACAAATCTGAACACTGGTCAGTCAACAATATGAGGAGTAGTGCCAGTGTTCGTATCGACATGGTTAGTACCTAAGTAGATCGAGGTAACTTTTAAATTCTCAATTTTCAAGTCTTGACTATAGACCTATTCCTAGTGACACAATTACCGTCCGCAAGATCGAAGATCATACCTTTAAAACAAATATTGAATATCATAGGACATGGGTCATGTCATTCAGACTGTCAAGTCTGCTCTATAGGGCACGATATTCTACATTCATAGAACAGGCCACCTATCAGTAGAATTGAGAAAATTGAGTCCTTCAGGTGATCTAGTTCTACCCCAGATGCCACGTGACCGTGTCAGTATCAGGCGGAACGTTCAGACTCGAGTTGGTCAAGATAGCACGACGGACTGCCCACATTCAATCCTACAGCGGATAAAAACATATCTAACTTCCAAATATCATCGCATAGAGAAGTTCCTTAACCAAGCTGTTCCGAAAGAAGGGATCATGTCCGATGTCAACTCAGACGAACCTTTCCTCGAGCTTGACGTGATGTTTGATCCTCCAGTTTCTCAACTTATCCTTTACTACTTCATCTCTCTTGCCTTCCAGAAGTCTCTAGGACTGAAGGTAGACTTTAAAGAAGTGGAAGGTCTGATTGAGAAAGGAGGTGATGTAAACGCTAAGGATAATCTGGGACAGACAGTTCTACACGATGCGTGTCGAGAGTTCGACCTGGCTACCTGTGAGTTCCTCATAGACAAAGGAGCTTACGTTAACGCCAGAGACCGGTACGGTAGAACACCGCTCCACATTGCTGCTGCTTTCGATAATCACGAGATTATCCCAATGTTGACGGACAGAGGGGCGGACGTTGACGCCGTTACTGATGGGGAGAAACAGACTCCTCTTCACCACGCTGCTCGCAACGACTCAGGTTATAATGAGATGCCCGATAGCCTATGGCTATAAAAGCCCATCAAGCATGCCTTGATAATATGATTTTCGCAAAACTTCACCTTGCATCATGTCTTTTGTCAGAGTTTCAATCAAAAAAACTTATGATAAGGAATAAGGTATCAAAGCTGACGAAGTTAAGTTGCTGACACTCTTCTTTACAGGAAACGCTAGCTGTATGTTAGTGGAGTGCGGAGCTAACATTGAAGCTAAGGATTACCGGGGCAGAACTCCACTCCTTCTGGCGGCAGATCTCGACAGGTAATCAGTGGTTCTGACATCGATGTATCACGGGCTGTCAGTTTATTTAATCGTTTCTTAGAAGATTTATATTAAATGAACCCTGTACGGTGTATTTACCGCACTTTAACCACCTCAACACCCAGATCAGTAGCTGCTAACGCTTTACTTGACTGTGGAGCCTCAGGAAGAGCCATGGACTCTACAGGATACCATGCTACCTGTGCCATGGTCAGTAAGATGCCTACAGTAGCGGAGAAATCCCTCAACCAGTTCCACAAGATCAACAGGACCTCCAGACAGGAGTTCTTCTGGTTAAATTACCTGGAGCCGAGACTGGTCAGCAATCTGGAGGAGGCTAACTCTGGGTATACGGTACTGGAGGAGGTTGTTAAGGCACAGAACCAGGATCTCGTCAAACACCCTATGATCAAGGAGATGATCACAACAAAGTGGAACCAATTTGGACTGTTTGGGGTGATCTACGATATCTCTGTCTATGTCCTGACTCTGATAACTTGGAGTATCATGGTCCTCATCCGTCCTTTAGGTTCTACGATAGAGTCCAGCACTCCATTCCACCTGTTTATTGAGATGGCATCGGTCTCCTTCTACGCTATGCAAGTATACGATGAGATTGTGGAAGCTAAGATAGGACTGAGGAAACACAGGAGGTGGCAGGAGTGGAAGACGAGACATGCCACACAAGATCTGAAGTATGTCACGCCGAGAAATCAGAACGAGAGGTCGTATCTGGAGGGCATGATAGACGAGATTGAGAACACTAAATCGTTCTACCTGGCTGACTACTGGAACATCTACGACTGTTGTTCTCTAACTTTGATGGGTATTACCTTTGTAGTCTACTTCTCTAGCAGAATCTCAGAAAGTTTCGGATACACTGCCTACAACGAATACATCGATCTGAACAAATCTAGACTCCTCTCACTCTCATTAACCCTCTCATGGTTCAAACTCTTTAAGCATGTCCGTGTGTTCGGTTCTATCGGGCCCTTCGTCGTCATCATAACTAACTCTTTGGGAGACTGTCTGAAGATAGCGTTTGTATATTTCGTACTTTACATTCCCATGGTCTGTGTGTTCCATCAGTTTTACGGAATGTCGGATGTTGTCGCTTACAATGATGTACCTACTTCCATGTTTACAGTTTTCAGAATGATTGTTGTGGACGATTACAGTTACAATCTTCTTATAAGGGTAAGTTTTGGATTTTGACATTCGCAATTTAAAAGCCACATGAAACATGTACCTCAAGACTAAGTTTGAGTTTAAAAGTAACTTTGAATGAAGCAGAGGTGAAAACTTTGAAGTTTAACACTGTTAACCTGTGATAACACAAGCTCTTCTTCAGTGGGGACACGAGAAAGGGCTAGGAGCTTGGTGGATACACGTACTTATTGCGTACTGGCTACTTGTCTCTTCTATTGTTCTTCTCAATCTCTTTATCGCTCTGATGTCAGACACTTTCCAGGTAATTCCAAACTTCAGACACAAGATTTGTCTATTTTAGGGGTGGGTCACATACAACGGTGTCTCTGAACTTGTTTGAAAAACGTAGTTACATTAATTTTCAGAGAGTGTACGACAACGCCCTAGAAGTAGCGGCTTTAGAGAGAGCACAAGCTATCATCAACATAGAGTGGAAACTAGTGGACGCTAAACGCAGCAACTTCCTGGAATACATCAACAAGAACTTCTCACCTAAAGTTGTGTTTTACGACGACGACCCTACAAACCCCCCTGATGGGGAGATACACGGTCTAACTCTCATGACTAAGAAAATAAACGAGCAGGTCAAAACGTTAGGATCGATTATTGTGGATTTTCGTGAGAAGGACGTCTTACACAGAACAATGTCTATGAACATGGCAGACGCAATGGAGGCTCAGTCTAAGATGATGACAGAGATTTTGAAAAAAATGAAAGAGCTTGAGGAGAAAATGTCGTCGACTTCAGAAGAGAAAAAGTCGCCGTACAAACTGTACTATCCGCAATCAGACACAGACACGGAAACAGGAGGGGTGTTCTCACGGACACAATCAACTTCTCCGGACGTCAGCTACACTACAGCTCCCACTAGATCTGTGACTAAAAGTTCCAATATATCAGAAGGTAGAGAGGAGGAGAAAGGGAGGATGGAGGTGGGCGGTTGGAGGATGGAGGCAAGTGGAGATGATGCCTCCCCTTCAAGCTCAGCTGCTGCTCCAGTTTACTTCCCAGAGATGGTTATCAGGAGTCAGTGTGAAGAGTCAGGAGGGAGTAGACTGGACTCCAGCAGTCTCTCTTGTCCTAACATAGGTTACAGTTCAGGAGACTCGATATCACAGAACAATCAGGTTCGCCCAACACTCAGATTCTCACTACAACAACCCTCAACATGTCCAGAAGTAGACATCTCTCCTCCAGTCCACCATCCTATATTTAGATACCCCTCCTCCCCCACACAATTCACATACCCAAGTAGACAACCCTCCGCAAGCTCACCGAGCTATCGCCAGCAAGGTCCTAGGTTTGGATCTCTAGGTGAGATGTGTCCGGTAAGTCCTCTACTAGACCACGAACAATCTCCACACACGAGCAGCCCTCAGACCGGACCTAGAAGGTCCGCAACCAGATCGAGAAGTCTGACCAGCAGATCCCCCAGACCAGGTTACTCAGGTACTGGATGTATGGGCAGTAGGACTGGGAGTGGTAGTCCTAGGTATGTGTCTAGTTCCAGACCTGGTCCAGCGAGGAGACCGTCCAGGTTCAGGAGGTGATGATCTTGTTTTTAGGTTTATATTTGTTAGAGATCTGTAGTTTTGTGGCATGTGTGATCGATGTAAGTTATTAAACAGTTTTGCTGGAGCTAAAATCTGAATGAATTGATTTACAATTTACATTTTGAAAGCTTTCTAAAGTTAACAAATTAAGAGTTTAATTAAACTAAAGAACTACATCAATCAAACTTAGTGTTAACTAAACCCGATAAAAAATCTATCATAAGTTTAACTCAAAACTCATTCACTGAATTCGCATCCAAGTTTAAGTTACTTGATACATCAAATAATATCAAATAATATCAAATCAGATCTGTAGCTGAATTCCTGTTTCTTAGATGTATTTTATGGCTCAAAGTGCCAAAATTGAAGCTGTCTTCCACATTTTAACGGGGAACTAACTCTGAGTCCATAACAGATCTTTTATTCTCGAACAACGCCCAGATAGAGGCTCTCCTCCATTCCTATGACATGACATGAAGAGCCTGTCTGAGAGTCAGTTCCTGCTCCTCGAACGCTCGCTTTAACGCCTCTTCCGCCTCCTCCGCCACGTCAGTCTCCTCCTCCACCAGCTCCTCCTCCGCCATATCCTTGTCTGGCGGACTCCCGTGGGACAGGCGAGACAAGAGCTTAATGTTCTCCACGATGGACTGATTGAGAGTGTTGATCCTGGCTCCTCGACCGTCGTCTATGTCGTCTCCCTTCTCCCCCTCCACGTAGCTGATCTTAGGAGCGAAGTTTGTCTTGATGTAGTTCAGGAACTGGTCTCGTCTCCACACCGCTAGACGCTTCTCTAGAGCTACTATTGTTTCTGCTCTCTGCAGTGCTGCTACTTCTATTGCTTTCTCGTAGATACGCTGTAAATATTTGTCATATAAGGCTTGCTACAAAAGTACAATAAGAACAGCAAATTTTGATAATATCAGAAGAAAATGAACGAAATAACTTAAACTGCAATACCTGGAATGTATCTGACATCAGAGCGATGAAGAGATTGAGCAGGATAATAGCTGACATCATCAGCCAGTAGGAGATCAAGATATGTATCCAGCTCTCCGGAATATCCGCGTCTTTCCCCCACTGAGATGATAAGTATTGGAATCCACTAATGTGATGTTTTGTCAATAAGCTGACACGCGCTTGGATTAGTAACAATTTAGGGGGATAAGGTCGGGATCAGGTTCTCGAACCCCCCCCCCCATTTCCAAACATTAAAACATTCCCTATAATTCTGACCTGCATAATGTCTGAGTAGTAGTAGTCGTCTACCATTATCATACGAAACACAGTGAAAAACACGGCCATGATCGAACTTGAGTATTCCGGAACATTTGAACTCCCTGGAAATTTAATATCACATAGCTTAAAGTAAAACATAAATATCCTTAGTAGTAAATCGTATTTGGTTTACTATTGTAGAAGAGACTATGTATTTGAAATATGCAGCAGATAATATTAACAAGATGATATTAACAAGATAATCTCAAAAGAGACGAACCGAAGAACTGGAAGAAGACGCAGGATGCAGGAATGTAGAGAATGAAGAACACAAACATTATCTTCAGGACGTCCCCGAACGTGTTGGAAATGATCACGACAAAGGGTCCCATGGACTCAAACACTTTCAGATATTTAAATAGTTTGATCCAGGCAAACACTAGCGACACCGTAAGAAACATTGACTTCCACAGAGCCAGCTTCCACTCTGACGAATCTTTGCCAGACAACCTGTCGATCCAAAACAAGATATAAGTGAAGAATAGAAGGACAAGGAACGCCCAATCGTACACATTCCAGAAGTCGGACCAGTAGGGAGACTTCTGGTTGATCACCTCCTCCTCCATGTCCTCCAGATATATCTTCTCCTCCACGTTCTCGGGCAGGACAAACTTCAGATCTCCCCGGATCTGATGGAGTTTCCAGTTCCTCCAGTCCCGGTGTTCCTTGTACCCCTCCCAGGTCTCCACCACTTCCTCAGCTATCAGCACGATGTATAGCAGCAGGGAGATTATAGCTATAGCATCGTTATAGCCGAATGAAGCTCCGCTATCTCCGTCCCTCTTGTTGTAGGGGTTTACCAGGACCTGGGTGCTCCAGATTATCAGGATGAAGAGGTAGAAGAGGAGCTCGTAAACACAACCGAATATCCCGAACTGACTCCACTTAGTCTTTATCATCTCCTTGACGACAGCGTGGTTGATGAGGACCTGGTTCTGTGTCTTCACTACCTCCTCCAGGACACTGGGGCTGGGAAACTTGAACTCCTCGCTGCTGATCAGGGAAGGTTCTAGATAGTTCAGCCAGAAGAGCTGTTGTCGGCTGGTGGTGTTGAGACTGTAACATTGATCTAAAGCTTTCATCGCCACGTCAGGCATGTTCTTTATCATAGCGCAGATTGGGTGATATCCAGTGTAGTCCAGCATCTGGAGAGATGTTAGTTTTAGTTTTAGGTTTGTAACATCTTAAATACTGATAAAATATGTTGTGTTTCTTGATCAATCATATCAATAACAAGACACAGTCTTCGAACCACACATATACACATATACATATATCTATGATATAGATTGGTATCGTCTAGGTTAAAAAAGGGAACCTTGGCAGAAGCCCCCAAGTCCATTAAAGCACTAGCTGCTACTGATCTGTCAAGTTCTGCTGCGAGAAGTAGAGGTGTTCTCCCTCGATAGTCTTTAGCTTCTATCTTCGCTCCTGAGTAAGATACTTAGCTTAAATCTATACACATAATCCTCATTGTTCTCACTCAAACTCCACACGCTAATGTACATTAATGACAATCTCAAGTGGTGTGAGTGTGTTGTTCTGACTCTGTTGTCGTGAGGTTGTACATTGTACATTGTATCATTCTGATGTTATACGTCATTCTCTGAAGTTCATTTAACAATCGATTTGGGAGAATTAAGAACATAAATCAAGAATAAGATAAAGTGTTACGGTCGGTAAGCAGACTATAAGTTAAGTCAGCACAGACACAGTAAAGTCCTACAAAAGCAGTACATGTCCACAGTAAGTCTCACCTTGTTCCACCAAGACTTTACAGGCAGCGGGAGCGTCGTTCTTAGCAGCGTAGTGAAGTGGAGTCTGTATGTCACCGTGTGTAATAGCCCCGTAGTCAGCTTTCTTTTCGCACAGGTACCTGGCACGGGCATTATAAGGTATGATGTTTATCAACTCGGCGTCCTAAAGATCCTTGCATCCGAACTAGCGTTTTCCTTTATCTAATAGATAACTACAAGACTTTCTTGATGGTCAGAGATAATGCAAGAAAGATATTGTTTAAAATTAGACAATATATTTTGTGTAAGTTGTTTTACGCGATGATGCTGTAGTTGTCCATGGCAGCGGCCATGTGAAGCGGTGTCCGGCCATGTTTGTCCATCGTGTTGAGAGCAGCTCCCTTCTCCACCAGGAACTGTATTACCTCTAGTCTCTCTTCTCTACAGGCTGCGTGGAGAACTGTCTTTCCCATCTCGTCCTTAGCGTTTATATCTGCTCCTGGAGACACAGACGGAGATATTAGAACCATGGTAATGTATATAGTTTGTAGCTGAATCTTGTAGTGTGGCACGGCAGCAGATTTTATGTATACGACACAGCCATGGCACCAAGTATATAATCTTATTTACTCTGTTACCATTTCATTTAATATCAAGAAATGGAAACAAATTCATGAACAAACCATCAACAAAAAAATAACTTCAAGAACAAACCGTTATCAAAAAGAAATAACTAATTGAACAAACCGTTATCAAGAAGAGCAGCTATCTTGTCAAACTCCACCTCTACTCCAAGTCGCTTCTGAGCAGAGAGAGCCTGAAAGTAATACAGAACTGCTTTCTCTGTAGACGGGTTGAAGGTTACTTGGAGCTCCAGAAACGGCCACTGATTATCTCCTCTTCTTGCTAGGGAGGGTAGGGAAATGTTTGGAGATTGGTGGGAATAGTAAGAATCATCTGAATAAAACTTATTCGTTAGAGAGAATTATACATTACAGGATATTAATTTAAGTTTAATGATTGGTCTGTTACTTATTAGCCGCATGATAAATCAGTTTAAGTTTAATAGTTCTTCTCGGCTTAGCAGGTGGACAAAGAAGACAGGGATTACGGGTTAATTAATTTCTCTGTAACAACAGCTTCATCGGAACACTGATACTGTACACTGATCTGAGCTCCATATATCAGTATCAGACAAAGGAGGAGAATTTGTGGTGATGAAGAGAGATGACCAGAAGAATCTGACGACCCATCACATCGATTCAACAGGAGCCTATCAGTTTCTCCCGCCAACTAGGAAACAAAACGGAGTGTTAAAACCCATCAGCACCCCTACTCCCACCTCTTATCACCGTCAGATCAAATCAATGACCACCTTGTTGGAGGAAAAATGTAACAAACTCTGGTCTGATATCTGTGACAAAAGACAACTCGGATCAGATGTAAAGGAGTACTTTAAAGTCTACACACCACCCAGCTTCCTACTATGTACGTACTGATTAAGACTCACAAATTCAACATTTCAGCAATCACTGAGAACTCTGACTTGTCTAGAATTTGTAAGGTACGACCAATAGTGTCTTGCTGCGGCTCACCAACGGAAAAACTTGCGTGGATTTGCACCAAAGTACTCAGTTCCTTACTTGACCACATCCCAAGTCATCTACGTGATACCCATAGTCACCTGGAGAGATTGAAACAGCTATCACCAGGGGAACTGCGTGGACATAGCTTCTGTAGTGCCGACGTCACCTCCTTATACACCAATATTAACATCCAAGGTTGCATTGAGGACGTGATAAACTTAGCGGCAGAACACCTAGACTCACTACAGTTATTTGGTCTAGAGTTGGTAGATGTCCACGAGATGTTGGAGTTGGTCTTCACGAGCTCTTACTTTGTGTTTGACAGAAAGTTGTATCAACAGATGTTGGGTTTGTTCATGGGATGCAAACCCAGCCCAATCGGAGCAATCGTTCGTGTCTACACATTTGAAAGAAGGAGTCTCTACATTGATCCTCACTATCTCCCCACCTCATCCGTGTACGGCAGATATGTAGATGACGCAGGTACTATAGCCAAATCTGAAGACCAGGCTAGAAACCTGTTTAACCGTATCGCAGACGAGGATCCCGACGGTCATCTCGGTTGGGAGATAGACTATCCCTCTTCAACTGATCAATTCATTTCATTTCTTGGTACTCAGATAAGAATCAGTGAAGAAGGAGGGTTAGAGTCCAAGTATTACAGAAAAGAACAGAAGAAGCAGATCACCTTGAACTTCAAGTCCCACCACCCAATGAAGACCAAGGTTGAAGTGCGAGAAATTTCTACAAGACAGCAAACATCAGCTCGTCTTCCCCAGAACTGACAGAAGAATCCTACAAAGTGGTCGACAGATTACTCGTCAACAATGGATATCCTGACCCGAGACAGTTCTTGGAGTTTCGTATGGAGAATAGTGGAGTACGACTTTCTGCTGAACAACGCGTAGTCACTCTAAAACTACCCTACATGTCGGAGGAAATTTCATCAAGGATCACCAAATTTATCCGGCGGAAGAAACTACCCATCACCGTTGTCTTTTTGCCGGGTATCAAACTCAAGGATCTCTTTTGTTCATCTAGACCACACGATAAAAGACATTGTACTATTAGCTCCTGTCAGATATGTCCTAAGATCACAACAGAAAGAGTAGATTGTTCTAAGATTTGCCCTATTTATAGAATTACGTGTAATTTATGTTGTCAGTTTTATGTTGGGGAAAGTTCTAGATCATTGCATGAGAGACTGGGTGAACACTTAAGGTATGCTTCAAACCCTACCTGCAACAGTTATAAAGATGAAGCATTAGCTATTCACTACAAAGAACACCATCCAGGTCTATCCCCGGATTAATGTTCGAAC
>JH152925.1:54184-88496 GCA_000226015.1 Mnemiopsis leidyi | reverse complement strand
GAGAGAGTGCGGTTGAGAGAGAGAGGCTATACAATGTACATCTTGAATTATACATCTTTTTACCAATAACGCGGTATCAACACGTTGAATATTATAGCATTGTGTTTTGCTATATAGGGTATATAGCTATATTGAAAAGATATTATCTTAGCAGCTCGACTTCGTTCCTCAAAGTGACTCCTATAATCAAAATTTAATGTTTAGAGTCACTCCAAGATTTTACAGAATTGCATTGAAAAGAAAACTCGCTAATTATATTACTGTGGGAATACGTAACAAGCTTAGTTTACCATACACATTCTAACTTGAGCTGTTCTGAAGCCACAACATATATCTGATCAAATAATGAAACAAAATATGGGTATTTGGTTCGGGAGTAGAAATGTTCAAGCAAAATTTCCCAAAATAGGAATCCAAATATGATTAAATATGCAGCTGATATTATAGGAAAAGCAAGAGAAAAGTTAGAAAAAACGCTGCCAAAACTTTACCCTTTAGGTTTCTTGAAGGTAAATTTAAATATTCTTCAGGAGGCTAACTGTTAATTATAATAATTTTCATACTTAAATTCGCTTCCTGGTCAGTATATAGCACTATAAAGCTGTAATTTTACTGAAGAAGGAGGATTAACAACCACGCGGTTAAGAATGGTTAACTTTAAAAAATGTAAAGTTTAAACTACGAATCATCAAAAACTGTGAGCTTATTGTAGATAGAAATAAAGTTTAACGAATTTACTTCTTAACTCTGAATTTATGCAAATTAATGGAAGAAGGATCGCTACATCAAACTTTAATCGTAGCAATACGATCCTTGGCCGCTAAATAAAGTTTAAGAAATTAGGGAAACTTTGTGGTTTTGCACACAAAATGTGGCTACTTTTATGTCTTGTTGTCTAAATTTGATGCTGAAGTCTAATTTAGTCTAGAAATAATTCAATAAACCGTTAACTCTTGAACTAAAACATGTGAGATTGTTATCATACGTTTAAAAAGTCTTTAATCTAAATCTAATTATACTGATTCTTCACACCTTCACTCGGGAACAACTTCAGTTTTTATAGCCTGAACTTCCTCTACAACCTTCTTCGTTTCCTCAACTTCCTCTTCACTGCTGTCTTTAGGGGCGGGTTTCTTTGACCCGTTCGTGTCACCGTGCGCGAACATAATGTGCATGTTGAGCAGTCCTTTGCCGTCAAACTTTGTGTTGCATATCTTGCAGATGTGGGGTCCCGCATCAGCATGCGCTTTCCTCATGTGACGATCCAGGGATATTTGTGCTGAGAAGGCTTTCTTGCACTTGTTGCAGACAAAATCGCGGCACTTTTCGTGGACTGCCCGGACGTGCCGCTTCAACTTACTCTTGTCGTCGAATATCTTCTCACACTCCGTGCACACATTTGGTCCCGGATCAGCGTGAACCTTGTACCTATGTCGGTCCAGGTGCATTTTCTGGTGGAATATGTCGTCGCAGCTCGGACACCTGAACTCGCGCGGCTTCTCATGAACGGCACGCACGTGGCGTTTCAGGCGTGCCGGATCATCAAACAGCTTGCTACAAAGGTGGCACATGTTTGGCCCTGTCCCAGCGTGAACTTTATATCTGTGTCGGTCCAACTGGGTCTTGAACTTGAATACCTGACAGAGATCATAGTCAGGGTAAATTAATATACCTTATCTAATATCTATCCGCCCTGTTTCCACGGTTGTACTTAATATAATGTATCAATATACTTTTCAGTCTATCCGCTCTGTTGCCATGGTTGTGTCAGTTTAACATTGAAATAGAAAGTTATGTTATAAAATAGCCGAAGGAAAACATTGTTTGATGATGTTATGTTTTGCAGATCTATATTTGAGTAATATGCTTAATTTTGATCAGAAGGACCAGCACAAACCTCGTGACACTGATTGCAGGTGTACTGTTCGTCGTCGCTATGGTTACTGTGCATAGTGCGGCGGTGTCGCGTCAACTTGCCGATGTCTTCGAAGCCCTTGTGACACAAGCTGCAGTAGAGATCCTGATAACCTTCCTGAAAGAGATTATTTATAAGCAGGTAAAATTTACCTTTCAAATGATCTTACACCAACCTGAAAGCTGTCGGTTCACAATTTTCTGCTTGCGGTAACGAGCAGCTATACATTTAAATAACTAACTCCAATTTCACATATCCAACAAAACTTTCGTTTAACTACTTCCTTGAAATCAATCGCTTTTAAATATTGACTGGGCGTTTAAAAGTTTATTAGTTTAACGATTTAACCGAGAAAATAATTTTGGTCGAGCTGGTAACCAAATGCTTAAATGCTAGGCGACACTTATAAAGTAAAATATTTAAAGGACAATCAGCAGCTCTGCACTAGAAGAAATTGAATCATTCTCTGTTAAAGCCTGCGTCCTTTACCAAGAATTTTCTTAAAAGATCCAGCAGAAGCCATAAAGCCTATCTGTCTATTGTCTAATGCTACCTTCAATCTAATCTAATACCCGATCTGGTGGGCGGTGGGTTCTGGACAATTGCTGGCCAGAAGCGAAGCCTTAGTCAATGTTTCTATCTACTATTATATTTTCTTGTTTGTTAATATTGCTATTTATTTATCTCGTCTCTTACTTAGTCAATGTTTCTATCTACTATTATATTTTCTTATTTGTCAATATTGCTATTTACTTATCTCGTCACTTACTTAGTTAACGCTTCTATCTACTATTATATTTTCTTATTTGTCGATATTTACTTGTTTCGTCTCTTACTTACTCAACGTTTCTATCTACTATTATATTTTCCTATTTGTTAATATTGCTACTTACTTATCTCGTCTCTTACTTAGTCAACGTTTCTATCTACTATTATATCTTTTTATATCTTGTCAATATTGCTATTTACTTATCTCGTCTCTTACTTAGTCAATATTTCTATCTACTATTATATTTTCTTGTTTGTCAATATTGCTATCTACTTATCTCCTCTCTTACTTACTATTTCTATCTGATCTCTTACTTTTTTACTTCTGATCGAGTTTGCAAATTCAGGGCGCTGTTACTCACCAAATTAAGGCCGCTGTTACTCACCAAATTAAGGCCGCTGTTACTCACCAAATTGAAGACGCTGTAACTCACCAAATTAAGGCCGCTGTTACTCACTAAATTAAGGCCGCTGTTACTTACCAAATTGAGGCCGCTGTTACTCACCAAATTAAGGCCGCTGCCAGAGGGGTTGACCTCCAGTCCCTTGTGGTAGACACTGTTGTGATTTTTCTGTTGTGAGGCGGACAGGAAAATCTGATCACACGCTTTGCACATAAAATCTGGTTCTGAGAAAGAAAGAAAGAAATTAAGAGGAAGGTAACGTTCGGTAGAACTTTAGGAGGTCGTTGTCACGTGACAGCATTGCTTGATAAAGATTGGTCGTTCACGCACTTTGGCACAAAAATATTTATTCGTCGACGGTTAAGACCCCTTGCATTCCATCTCAAATTCAATGAAAGTCTAAACAGTAAAAGGTGACAAAGAATTGTGAAATATCGTAAAATTTGAGATTTGTCGAACAAACCAATTGTGTGGTGTTCTAGTTTGTGTCGGTCTTTAGATATCCTGTCTGTGAACATGTCGTCACACATCGTACACGCATACTGCATCTGTTGTGGAAGAATATCGTTAAACTTACAGTACAGTACTATATGTACTATATGTACTATAATGTACTATATGTACTATATGTACTATAATGTACTGATTGGAGACATCAAGCATGCAGAGCTGCCGTACACAGTACACATGGCGATTGTTAAATACTATTAAACAATATATTATCATTTCTTTTTCAGTATATTATCATTTGGATCGGCAAAATGTGCTATGAAATTAGAGCTAAGTACCAAGATGATAAAAAATTGATCCTACTTGAATTTTAGTTAACTATAGGTGCTTGTAGTAACCTATGGGTGCTTGTAGTTACCTAAAAGCACAGGGTTCGCTAACAAATGCTGCAATGACTGTACCTGTATTGGATGCATCAACTTCATGTGTTTCTTGGCGTTGGTGGTGTCCATGAAGAACTTGTCACATTGTTCACAGTGAGTGTCAATACGTTTACCGTGAACCTCGTACTTGTGTCTGTCTAGAGGGACTTTGCCGGGGAAGTTCTGGTTACAGTCCCGACACACGTGACCACCTGAAAGAAGGAGATTGGTTACCAAGGTGAACACGCGACCACCTGAAAGGGGGAGATTGGTTACCATGGCCTGCTCACGTGACTACCTGAAAGAAGGAGATTGGTTATCATGGTGCTCACGTGACTACCTGAAAGGAGGAGATTGGTTACCATGGTGCTCACGTGACCACCTGAAAGAAGGAGATGCACCTTTCCACATTGAGAATGCAACATACAGTCCAGGAAAATCAAAGTTGTCAGTACGAAATGTTCAACAAAAAGTTGCCTAAACAAACGCATTTTCAAGTCTACTGAGAAATTTAACAAAGTTACTTAATTTGAAGAATAAAACTTAATGACTGCTTGTTGCTATTAGAGATTATCGATACAGCTCTACAGCTGCGAGATGGCATCCTCATTATTTTTTGCCAAAAAGAAAAAGCAGAGGAACGGTTTAAAGTGGTGGTCGTGAGAGGAGGTAGGGTTACCTGGATTAGGCGACGTAATACTAAGATTTTGAAAGTCAAAACTTTGACGTCTTATACTCTAATACTTTGGTTATAGTAATGATTTGAGCACTACGATGTTGAGGTAGCCGGTTTAAGCACTGGTAAAAGTGTCTATGCTGAGGATTGAGATAGTTGGCATTTGGCAAAATTTTACATTGAACAGTGCACTGTCAATATTTCGGGTTTTAGTGGTCATGGCAGCTGTCATTACGCGGTACAATAGGTTTATCTACACGATTTTTCTCGGCATTTATTATCTTTTGCCTTAAAATCGGGTAATAAGTTGATTTGCCGTAACACGTAACAACTAAGCTGCCCTTTTGCGGCCGATTAAACTAGAGGGTGGAATTATAAAGCACACGTCACTGACTAATTCTTGTTACAACCCAAACAGAATTAACGACCGGGTCTGTCGTCTGTGTTAAAATCCGAATCCTGCACCCTGTTTACGTGGGACAACTAAGGCGGTATTTGTTATTTGTTTTGTCGCAGCTGCACCCAGACTGTAAATTTAGTTATACTGAAAAGGCAACCTGTTTTATGGCCATCTAACTGAGCTCACTCCTCCAGGACTTGTGGATCTGGAAATCGAACCCGCTACCTCCTGCATAAAAGGCAGAGGTAGATACCACTACACCACCAACCCAAGGTTAACCATCGCGTAATAAAAGAAGGGGCAAACTCCTGTCGAGTTTTCCGGTTACGGGATAAACCGTCACATATTTAACTAGAACTGGAGGGAAACTGGTTACAATGGTGAATTCAAGGCGTCACCTGAAGTTGGCGGATTGGTTAAAATGGCGATCACGTTGACATTTAGCCGACATCTCATAGTTTCATATAAAGATAACTATTTTTTCAAAAATAATAGATCACAAAAACGGTCATTACTTCGGTTCTCATTATCATTTTTGATGAACATCATGAACACATCCTGAAAGTTTCATAAAAAATATTGACCAGAATTGAAGTTATGGGCAGTTTTTATTTTCTGTATACCGTTCTACGCTGCTCCAAACAATCATAACAAACCAAATTCCTTACTATACCTCTATAGTCTTTTACAGATAAGATTATCACGTAATATGCATGCAATTCTAGGGGAGATATTGGACTGAAAATTGTTTGCCTCATCAGGCAAGTACTGCGTTCTACATCATAGGTCTAAACAGAGTTTTACAGTCTGATCTGTAAAGTGTACTTATGCCTAAAGGGTTCTTCAAAGTACCTATGACGTAATCTTTCTGTTCAACATATCCCCTAGAACTGCATACATATCTCTCGTCTCATCCAATGTATCGTAGGCCAACTTATCCAAACGTTATACACTGTACACTGTACATATGTGTTAAGAATGTAGCAAACAATTTTCAGTTCAATATCTTCCGTAGAACTGCATACATACTACGTATAAGACTATAGATGTATAGTAAGGAATTTGGTTTGTTATGATTGTTGAGACTTGAGAGCAGCCTAGAACAGCAATTAGCTTAATATACAGAAAATAAAAATTCTCCATACCTTCAGTTCTGGTCAATATTTTTTGATGGAACTTTCAGGATGTGTTCATGATGTCCAGCTGATGAGATCTATTGATTTTCGGATGGTGAGGGTGAGACATTTTTGCTTGATATGCGAAAATATGCTAAAATTACAAAATCGTCAAAATAGCTCGAATAATCTTGAAACTTTGTAGGCATCATCTTTTATTGATCATTGAGAAGTCCTAAAATTTTCATCAAAAAATGATAATGAGCACTGAAGTTATGACCGTTTTGTGTGCAAATAGAGGATTATTATTGCAAATAGAGGATTATTATCTGCACTGCAGATTTGCACTGCACCCAAATTTTAAAACCACCCTGTATAATTATAATTGAAAATATCATTTTGGCGGAACATTCTATTTAACCACTAACACCGGGTTCCCAAGCCTTTCTAATATATATAATACTTCCTCCTATCAGGTTATAATAAGCTTTTTGAACTGAGATGAGCTGTCCATAGATATTAATCTACCACTTCAATAGTTCAATAAAACCATAGAATAGACGTCCTTTAGATGTAGCTTGATTGACGTCATTGTTACAAAAAAATTCTAAACCCAATATAAGAGATCGATAGGAAATTCATAACTTTAAGATAATTGCATTTTATCAGAATTTGCTAGTTCTCATGTGGAGTTTGAAAGTCGTTCCACGTGTGCTTAATCGGGTGACAAAGTAGAAAATGAAGGCAAGTCACGCTCTCTTAGACGTTTAAATGATAAAGCTGGAGCGGTCTGATCCATTTATTCAGAACATATTATCAGAGAAGCAGTAGTTTTAAGGTAATTTAATCTATTTTCGTCCGTTTTATTTTCAAAGTTATTTACTTTCTAGAGTAATTTCTATCTATTTTCGTCCGTTTTATTTTCAAAGTTATTTACTTTCTAGAGTAATTTCTATCTATTTTTGTCCGTTTTATTTTTAAAGTTATTTACTTTCTAGAGTAAATTCTATCTATTTTCGTCCGTTTTATTTTCAAAGTTATTTACTATCTAAAGTTCAGACCCCTTAAGGATTTGAAAATATTCTTTCACTTTACAAAAGTATGAACGAGTATTTGAGAAAATTAGACTGTATCCAAGAAGAAAAACACGATGTGGAACAGTTTCGCATTTTACGGAACTGTTCCACCTTTTCTTTGGAACTGTTCAGCAATGGTTAGAAACTCTACCTAACACTTAGTAAATTACCTGAAAAAATGATCGAGTCTTACACGTGACAATCCCATTTGACTCTGCCTACTTACTTACTATCGACGACAGAACGCTGAATCGTCAAGTTTTACGTCAAAGATCAGGTTTAATCCTACGTTACACAGCATTTATTAGGATAGATCAAGCGCTTTCTCAGAGCGAAACTTAATTTCGCTACTGTTTTATTTCAAGTTGTCGGAGCGAGCCACTTTAGCGTGGCCATTTAACTATATTACTCAGTGAACGGCAAATCAATGAATACCGGCATTGACTTAGAAAATGAAATCATTTTATTGTGTGCCACCGTTTGCGAAGATATTCTGCCGAGGATTGAAGATGCTTAAATCAAAAAAGCTCAGGTCTCTCTCGTTGAATTTTTCTATCTTGTCGTCGATTTGTAAAAACAGGAATATAAGTTTGTTTCTGTCATGCTTTTTCTATACTGGTGGTAGTCAAGTATTTTGTTGCACCAAAAATTTTCGGTAACCGAGTTTTCTTGAACCTCCAACATGGTAGAAGGTTTTCATTGTGGCTGAAGGCACGCTTTGCGTTTTGCGACTGATAATTAGAAAATTCTCACGCCGACATGTTAACTAGTTTCACAAGCTAAAATTTATACGTTCCCAATTAGGAACGGTATTCGTGGGGAGGTGTCTCAAATTTCAAACCCCGTTTCTCTTAATGTAATGCTTCTACCTTTGTTTTTGGAGGTCAATCTTTGTCCATTGGACCATTTGAGAGTATTTCACTACCCAGAACTAAGGCAAAGCCAATAAATTTCGAAAAATAAGTTGTTTTATCAGTGAAAATTTGAGACTCTTCCCCACGAATACCGTTCCTAATTGTCAGCCAATATTTTCACTGGTTTCCCCAGATCAGTTGTTATATTTTATCTTCGGCCTAATTTACACGTTTAAGTTACCACAAGCATCGTAAAAAAGAAATATATCGACTCAATAGATCAATAGGTCAACTCCTCAAAGTACAACAAAGCAACAATTGTTTAAGTAAATGCAAACACATTCAATAAATCAAAACGTATAATTTTAAAGTTAAACAATAATGCGGTATCATCAAAAAGACGTAAAGGAAAAGGGATCTCAATGGAATAAGGATCTCAATCATTACAATTCATTTGAAGAATGTAAAATATACAAAATTATGATATAACATACTTTACACAATCAAAAGCAAACTAAACACAATCAAAGCAAATCAGGACCGTTGATCGCTTACTCAAGTCAGTTTTCAAAAACGGAGCTGTCTCCAGAACTGTCACCCATGCCCAACATTCCCGAAATCTCAGAAAAATCTACTTGCCCGTCCTCCATCATCTCTTCAACCTCGTCATAAAAACTTTTACTTGATCCACTTGATCCATCAGAGAAATGTTTAGATCTAAAACTCGCTTCACAGTCATTACAAGTGATCTCGGGGGATTCCATCGCTTTGATTTCTCCAAGTTTGGAATCCTTGAGACGTTTAGCTCGTTCCTTGATACGATGAAAAGTGTAATCATGACTACGGTAGTCCTCGACCTGTGTCCTTAGAGTGTGGTGTTTTTGTCTGAGCTGTCGGGCTAAGTTGTGGATGTCAGCCACCTCTGCTAAAATCTCCCTGAACTGTTGATCACGTGACATCGAGGAGAGACCACGTGGTTCTGGATGAGAGGGGGCGAGATCACATGTTGTAGGTGAGGAAGTGATGAGAGTTGACGTACAGAGGATAGGTAACGACATGCTTCAGAGACGTAGGTTAGGGTGTGTTTCGGTCTATCACAAGAACAGAATAGCACAGAAACAACTTGGTAGTAGAGCAGAAATACCACCTATGGTGTTACAATTTTGTACTGCATAAAAACTTGATTAAGCATTGCGCAACGCATTGGATTTGGCTATTAAACTTCAAAACTGCCTATTTTTAATTGTAACAAAATCTCTTAATAACAAGATTACACACAAAGCAACCCAAAGGGAGGGAAATGTGAGCGTGATAAGGATGGACATTTGTACGGAGAAGATCGCAGAACTACACGAACTGACTAAACAGCCAACTATAAACGTGTAAAACTTCTTATCGGGATTATCTGTACTTTCTACTGATTGGGTTATCTTGCAGCACTGCATGCTGTGAGCTGTCTTTACGGCTTTACTCCATGACAGAAATAAAAGTGGCCACAAGCATTTAATTAGCATATAATCAGGACTAGTAATATTTTTTAGCGTTTAACATGCCCGAAAACTTAGTTAAGCGACTCATTAGCAAGTAGGTCAAGCACAAGTCACAACAAGTACTGAAGCACACGTGCTTAAGTTATGGAGCTTGAGATCTTCCGAATACTGAATAAAAATGCAGAAGAGCTTCAGCTTTTTGGCGATAGTTTCACATTTATTTACCCCGACAAACTTTAAACAGCTAAATCTGTCAAGATAGCCATTATCCATGAACAAAGCATTCAAAATAGAGAAACAAACTTACTCTTATCAACTGAATCGTGAAAGGGACAAAACATTTAAACAAACAAACAAACTTACTCTTATCAACTGAATCGTGGACAGCTCGGAGATGGTTCCGGAGATATCTGGCATCCTCAAAGAACTTGTCACATTCCAGACACATGGTAACGACCTCCTCGTCGTGCACGTAGTACAAATGTCTGTCGTACTCGCTCCGGGACGGAAACACTTCCTGAGAGGGGGTGTTCCTGGTAAAGATCGGCACTTGTGGGGATGTCTTCTTTTGATGAGAAATTTTGGTATAGACTAGTCTTAGTTTTACATCAATTGATATCCTATCATTTTAAATCATCGAGTTTTATTACAGATACTAGTTGCGGTGCTGAAAAATAGCTTATTATTCAATAAATCAATTGAACGATTTATGGCAGTGATTCTACTAAAAGTAAATTAATTACCTCGCACGTGCTACATTTGAATTCAGTTTGCCGATCATGTACGGACCGCATGTGACGTTTCAGTGACCGGGGATCCTCGAAGTACTTGTCACACTCTATACACATACTTTCGATAGTCTCACCGTGCTCTTCGTGTCGGTGTCTGGCGGGTAGTTATTGGTAATTAGTTAATTAAGTTATTAGTGGGTAATTAGTAGATTCGGTAATAAGTTGGTAATTAGTTTATTCAACAATAAGAGATGATTTTGTAATTAGCCATTTCAGCTACTAGCAAATTTTGTAAGTTAAGTCAATAGTCATGTTTAGTGTGTTCGTGCCTCAATCTCTGAGGAAAGAAAATGCTTATTGGAATTAACATTAATATTCATATATTGTGGTGCCTAAACTCTAATTCTAGCTTCTAAGTTTATAAAGTTTCCAGTAGTAACATTTCTGACCGGTTTAAGATGGTTCTTCTGGGGAAGGTTTCCTCGCAGGTTTCACAGACCCAGCCTTCCGTGTTGCCGTGAACTTGTTTGAAGTGCCGCTTGAACGCGTTCTTGTCATCGAAGAACTTTTGACACCTGGAATAATCAATTATATAATTCATAGCTGTGAGGAGGAAACTTCAGGGAAATTCGTTTTAAGAAAAAGGACAACACTGATCCTAATGATAATATTTAACAATTATTCTGAATTAGTTTATCACAAAAAATTCAAAACAAATTTTGGAAGCGAAAAATTTCACGCACTTTTCACAGTGAGAGTCAACAGCTATACTGTGTATAACTGTCAGATGTTCATTTAGTTTGTGTTTCTTGTCGAAACGTTCATCACAGTGTTCACACACGATACGTCCTGAAGTTGTGAAAGTCACGTGATAAATTACTTTATGTTACCACGGTAACGGAAACAGAAATCTAGAAAGCCGTCGGATATTGTATTACACAGAACATCCTTAAAAACAATATCAAACTTATCTAGATTCGCCTGATCTAAATAACTAAAATGTAAAAAACCTTGCTCTGCAGCATGGAAAGAGTCCATGTGTTTTACAGCAATCCTCCCGTCGTCGAAGTACTTGTCACAAAGCTCGCAGTAGTCTACAGGCGGGTCGTCGTGTTTCTCGTGCAGATGTCTGTTTCCAGGGTGATTAGTTAATTAGTAATGTGCTTGTAATTATATGTTTCCAGGGCGATAAGTTAATTAGTAATGTGCTTGTAATTATATGTTTCCAGGGTGATTAGTTAATTAGTGATGTGCTTGTAATTATATGTTTCCAGGGTGATTAGTTAATTAGTAATGTGCTTGTAATTAAATATGTTTCCAGGGTGATTAGTTAATTAGTAATGTGCTTGTAATTAAATATGTTTCCAGGGTGATTAGTTAATTAGTAATGTGCTTGTAATTAAATATGTTTCCAGGGCGATTAGTTAATTAGTAATGTGCTTGTAATTATATATTTCCAAGAATAATAGCTCTGTAAGTCTCTAGCAAAGTTTCAATGACAGCCAAATTGAAGATTGTCGGATTGCCCAGAACACAAATCAAGGGTTTCCAAAATCGTTATTTGTCGTCAGACTCTTTGGTGGTTAAAGGTTTGCTTGTTGGTCATATATACCATGTAGTCTATAGCATTACAGAACGTGATCGGTGAGCGCCTTAAAGTAGCTACTGGTGCTGATCTATAAAGAAATGGATAGTTCTTTTCATGATCGACTTAAAGAATGTCAGAGCTCCTTAAGTTCATACAGTATAGACAGAATTAGCGTCTTAGATATTTAAATGGTTTCAGCTTGAAACAGCCCAGCCGGTTTCATTTTTCAGCATTAATCTTCAGTTGAACGTTTTATTTCTAACGCTTGTGCTTAGGATTATCCCTTGTAGGATTCCTCCTTATTACCAATCCGTAAGTAGTCAGACAAAATAATTGTGAAGGCCGAGCTCAGACACGATTTAAGTTATTACAAAAAGGACCACTTCAAAAAGCACGTCCACTTTTTCCTTTTACCTGTTATACTGGGACCGCCTGCTGAACTCAATGCTACAATCGTCGCACGTAAGATGCGCCTCGGTTCCCCCATGCACCTGCCACTTGTGTCGTCGCAACTTGGGGTTGTCATCAAAGTACTTGTCGCAAGTCTCGCAGTAGAACTCTGGGTCCATCGCATGCTTCTCGTGGTTGTGTCGGTTGTAGAGGGAGACGCGCGAGAAGTAGAGCTCGCAGTCCGCGCAGTGGGGTTCCTCTGCAACCATCCCGTGGACACGCTTGTCGTGGCGGTTAAGTGCAGTGGAGTCTATGAAGAACTTGTCGCAGAGCGCACAGCGACAATCCACGTCTTGGCCGTGAGTCTCGTACAAATGCCGACTATAGGCGGTTTTTCCTGGGAAGATAAATCATAGTAGATGGTTCCAAATCAGTTACACTGATAAATGGACCAAGAATTTGAAGTACTGGCAGGTCTGCAGGCAGAAATAGTAGGCACAATATACTACAAATGCAATTTGAAACAGACAAACTTACTGATAAACACAGACGGACAGAGACTGCAGGTTATCTGCTCATTTCCCATGTCGTCTTCGCGGGGATCGGTGTGACTTTTAAAGTGCTTCATTAACCGCTTAGCATCTAAAGTGGGAATTTTCCGGGAGTTAGTGAATATCATAACGAAATTCTTGAAACAATGATGTTGGTTTTACTTGTGCAGTTCTACAATATCACAGATCTGTATGTAATATCTTTAAATTTTACAGTGCTTTAACTGCATGATTGGCTAAGGTAAAATGCGAGATCGGAGGTACCTGATATGAATAATCCGCATATTTCGCATATCGTCTCTACTCGCTCGTTGTGAACGTTCATCTTGTGGAAATCTAGCGCCGACAGGAACTCGAAAACCTGACGATTTAATAGTTAAGGATCACAAGTTAAAACGTTTTGCAACATAACAACCTACCTTATTACACGTGTTACAACATAACAACCTACCTAATTGCACGTGTTACAACATAACAACCTACCTAATTGCACGTGTTACAACATAACAACCTACCTCATTGCACGTGTTACAACATAACAACCTACCTCATTGCACGTGTTACAACATAACAACCTACCTCATTGCACGTGTTACAACATAACAACCTACCTCATTGCACGTGTTACAACATAACAACCTACCTCATTGCACGTGCCGCAACTGTAGACACTCTCGGACGTGTTGTGCATGGTTTTGTGATGACGCTCCAGCCCACGCAGCTCCTCAAAGTACTTGTCACACGGCTCGCAGTACGTGTCCACCCGCTTCAGATCCTTCTCCCGCATGTGTTTGTCCAGCGCAGAGCGCTTGTCGAAAACCTGCTCGCATCGTGCGCAGAAGAACGGAATCTTGTGCACTTCACGCATGTGCTTTAGCAGACGTTTGGGAGTCTGAAATTAATCACGTCGTTAAAATTCGAGAATACTCCGTTCTTTCTTTAATCACCTCATAGCATTTTAATAAATTTGAAAAAAGCCAAAGTTCAAAAAATAAACAATTATACTCTCACAATCAATGCATCAATGGTTTTAATAGAAAAGCTGGAGAAAGAGTCAAACTTATCGACACTAAAACTCGTATATTCACAATATTGACAATTTGAACGGGACACAACTAATAACAACTTATTATTCGTGACGCAAAGTCTAGACAGTGTAACGCCAGGGAAATACTTTCATACCATCGCAATCACATTATTTGTAAGTTTGAATCTATTTGATTTTGCTGATATTTTTAGTTTCGTAGTGTCATAAAAAAGTCATAATATCATATTGAATGGAGTTTACACTTTGATCAATTTTCAAAATTTGTTTAATATTTACGTCAACGAAATGATAATATTCAAACCAAAAAAGTAGCACGTGACACATCATCACGTGACATGTGCAATCATTACTTTTCACACGCTACACGTTTCCATGGTGTGATGTCACGTTTCCATGGCGTGACGTCACGTTTCCATGGAGTGATGTCACGTTACTTACGGGTTGATGAGCTGCACATTTGAAGCAGTAAGTGTCCCAGTGTTGGTCGTGAGTAAGTCTCATGTGATTCATGTAGGCGGACTTGCTGGGGAATTCTCCGATGTTGCACTCGACACACCTATAAGTTTAGTTTTTAAATTTCTTGGTTTAGTTAATTTAGTTAGGTTAAGTTTAGTTTCTTTACGATAAGCTTAATTTGACCAATGTTAGCATTGTGTAAGAGTTAATTCTAGTCTAATTCGGTTCAGTTAAATTAAGTTTTACCTGTACAAGATTTTTATTATAATTTGGTTTAGTTAAGTTTAGTCTGCTTTACCTGTACAAAATGTAACTCTCTTCCTCTTCGTCCTCTTCGGCCTCTTCCAAGTCTTTTTCCTTATCTGAATAATACCATGTTGAATATAAAAAGATAGAAAGACTAAAAACTTATGCGAAAGCCATCGTCACGTAAAATTAATAAGCCTGTAGCATAACCGGAAAATCCTCCACAAACACACAAACAGACAAACCTGCAGCATGAATCGAAACCCGGTGACGGTACAGCGCCTTCCTGTTTCCGAAGTACTTGTCGCACTTTTCGCAGTATTGTCTGCGCGGCTCGCCGTGCGCATCGTGCAGATGTCGCAGCAGGTCACCTGTGATGTGTAGGACGCATGAGAAGTGGTTTTTAATTTTTACAGGGGTTTTCTCTGCGCATTGGCTGGGACTTTTCATCTTTCGGTGAAATGTTGGCTATCTGATTTCGCGAGAAAATCGAAGGAGCATAGTAAACAGAAGATTGGAATGTCGTAAGATGAACGAATCAGGAACCCCACACTACCAGGGAATTAATCAAGTAACGGTTTTAAATGGTTAATAACTCTTCCAGGCTATAGTACCAGTCATGCTATTTCAGGCAAGGTTCTATTAATTATGGTAAATAAGCGGTCCATTTTTTAAACATGTTCTTATATCAAAGTTCTCAAAACTCGCCTCTGATGGGCTTGTTAAAGATTTCGCCTACAATATTACAACCGCTAATTTAGCATGTTTATCAAGACTCATTACTATCGCCTAGTCCGTTCTGAACCATCCCGTGTGGCTTGTTATCATAGACGATCATGATTTGACGAGATCTACTTTTCTTCATATCTTATAAAACGGCAAGTTGTAGGATAATGGCCAGTCTCATCACACATTTGTTGTTTCCTTCCCTTTACTGATGTGCACCATGATTCATCGTTTCACTCTCAGACTAGTTATATGATAATGACTGGCCATTTCAATCACCTTTAAATGCATTGCAGCGGCGACAAGAGTTGGTCGGTCAAGGGATCGTTTAGTGCTTCAAATCTTGGAAATGTGATTTCTTGGAATTGAATCTAGATTGTTAGAGTAAATTTGGCTATTAATTTAACGAGTATGATCAAATTTTCTTTAGTTACGGTTTACAAAGTCAAGACGTTAGTTTATGATTGTTATTTCCTCGCTATTTCTCAACTTGGTTCATAAATACATAAGCAATAGTGAAGAAATTCGGTTTCTTGGAAAGATCTCAATTTTTTGTATCATGTGACGCAATTGACCAATGATAAGAAAAATAAGTTAGAAAGCAATTAGAGAGGGACTGTCAAGGGGCACTTCCTCAGAAAAACAGTTTTCTATGTACATTTATATAACCATAATGTTCTGACTTTCGGATTACTTGATACCACCAACGAATTAGCCTACATTTGAACACTCGTGACTTAGTTAAATAGTTACTACTAAGCCACTTGCACTGGTCAGATATCTCAGAATTCTTCTGAACCCACGACAACTAACTAAAATCTTCATTTGATTGATTTTCATTTCCCTTCAGCGTCGCCAAGAGTGTTTGATTCTTCGACTGGCAATCGCACAACGCACTTAGTTTGGGATTCCAATATGGCTACAGTTTAGTTTCCAGATTGTTTACGTGTTTAGTTCTAATGTGGCAACATTTTAATTTCCAGATTGTTTAGTTCCGAAATTTTGGGGAAAGTTTAGTTTCCAGATTGTTTAGTCCAAATGTGGTCACAGTTAAGTTTCTAGATTGTTTAGATCCAATCTGGCTACAGTTTAGTTTTCAGATTGCTTAGTTACAATGTTCCAAACCCCATTCATGTTTTTATCATAAAAATGAAGATTTTGCAATAATACCTAATGATTAGGTATTATTGCAAAATCTTGCAGATTGTTTAGTCCCAATGAGTAATCCGATTTTTTTAAGTAGCTAGGTGCGTTCAACTGTTTGAAATAGTTTTTCACTTTGTCATTTGATAACCCTAGTTGCTAAACACCTACCTGGAACGTTAAAGGAACTTGTACACTTGTCACAGTTGATTATTTTCTCCGGTTTTACCGCGTGGTTTTCCCGGTTGTGTTTTCCGAAATCCTTCTGGTCTGAGGAGAAAGTTTAAAGTTAAGCTTACATAGTTAGGTAATTTTTTACCTTTACTTATCATGATAGTCATTTCATATCAGCATTTGGTTCGTATCATCGCTCAAGACCGGCCGTTCTAAAATCCAACATTTGAGCGTTTAAATGTTGGTTGAGTGAGTTGTTAACTTAACTTAACTTACAAGGATAGACATTTCATATCAGCATTTAAATGTACTTAAATCAAGGGATCTAGGGAAAGGTCACGTGACCATAAGACTTACTGGTAAAGAAGAGATCACATTCCACACACATGGGATTAACGGGGACCCCGTGCCCGTGATACAGATGTCTGGATAGCGACAGTTTGTTCATGAAGGTCTCGTCACAGTCGTCGTAGGAACACGTGTGTTTCGACTGACTTTCGTGTACGCGGCGAATGTGACGTTGTACCAACGCCGGACCTGGGAGAGGATTTACAGTTTACAGTTGCCAGTACTTACGGTTGTCAAAACTATCAGTTGTTTGAACTTACAGTTTTTAATACGTACAGTTTATAATATTAAAGAACTTACAACTAACTTGCAAGTACTTACAACTTTACTCTTATCTTATTTTAAGATAAACTTGTTATTGCCTAAGGGAGTGAGTCTACCAGAATATATTCAAGCAATACAAATCCTAAATTCCGATTTTTATAAAACTCTAATCAACTCTGTAAATTTATCATTGGACGGAGGTCTAATCGACAAAATCAGCCGCTCCATCTTATTTTGGCAGCCATTTATTGTACGTTCAAATCAAGTAACGCAGGGGCTGCACATGAGTTAAGAAACAAACTGCAAACTGCAATCATAGACGTGAGAGAATTTATTTCGTGAGAGAATTTATCTTGGAACCTCCGATAAAGTTGACAGATACTATAAGTTCGCTCTTCGCTTGCAGGCTATTTCAAGCTGTCAGACATCTTTAATTGTAAGTTCTCCATGGCTCGCAAAAATAATATCATGAGCGTATATTGCGGTAAATAAAACAGATCAGAATAAGAACTAACGATTATAATTTAGACTTATAACTTCTGGCTAAGAGGTTCTACTGATTTAAATTTATAGGGGATATTTAGCTCATCAGACGTAAACGTAGCCTCCAGGGGGTGGTATCGACAGTAATTTCTTATCAGTTTTTCACACCTCAAGATATTGACTCGAATCATATCTAATGAATAAGCCTGAGTCAAAGGACAAGATATAGAAGTGACAGTTTAAACCAAGTAAGGACGTAAGTGATGCTTACTGATCAGCCAATAGCAACACGTATAACACTTGAGCATAATATAGTGACACTAAGCCGACGTTATATCGCTAAATTCATCTATACCTTCTCGTCATTTAGTTATTCGCTTTAAAGGTTGTGTTCGTTCTATTTTATTTCCTGTCGCACTTCTAGCGGGAAAGATAAAAGCAGATTTAAAGATTAACAGCAACTATCTAAATTTCTTAATTTCTTAATAATTTATGGCTTTCAACTTTCCAAAATCTGACTTATTACGAGACAGTAATGATCAACCTAGCTATTCAGTTGAGACAGATGACATTATCCTACGACATAGCTCAACATAGCGAGTTGGCCTCATAAACTCCGACATGGCATGTTGTTTTGATATTAGTTGTCAAATGTTATAGATCAGTGAGCATAAATTATCGAATTGATGATTCAGCTGACAAGTTTGATATAACTTGACTGCCGGGGGTAACGAACCTTCAAATACTTTGTCACAATACTGGCAGATCGTGTTGATTTTCTCGTAATGGATGTCTCTTCTGTGTTTGTCGAGATCGACCTGGTTGTAAAAGTGGAACGTTAAATACATCAACAAATCAATCATTTGGTCCGTGCCTGCCACGAATACCATTATCGTAAAGGTGACATCTGAAGGTTGAGTTTATCGAAATCATAATCCAGAAATAGCTGCGTCAATAATTTCTCAATTTAAAAATGATGAACTATTGAAGACGATTTAGTTGATATTGTAAGATTGTGCTTCGTCTAATATCTTTCTTTAGTTCTGACAAATCTTGCCATTTTCTTCTTACAGTCTTACCTTTTTGTCAAAAGTTTCGTCACATTTAGGACAGGACCAGTTAATATCAACACCGTGTTTCACAAACATGTGTTGTTTATATTCCGTGGTTGCTAAAAGAGATAAACGTAAAATGATGATATGATTGAAATGGCAAATTGGGAAATGTCAGTTATTTTAGAGTTTTACTGAATTAATAAAATCGTATGGTTATCAAGTCATTTTTGCAGAAACTTTGATTTGAAATCGTAATTTTTTAAATCACCTACATTCGAAATAGAGAGCGCACTGTTCACAGTGCTCCACCAGCTCATTATGTATCTTGTGTTGATGAGCGTGCAGCCGCGATCTCTGGTTGAAGAGCAGGTTGCACGGTTCACAGGTCCAGATCTTATGAGCCGCAGCCGTGTCCAGGGTTTCGCCCCCCTCACCGTGCGCACGCATCAGATGTCGCTCCAGCATCTTTTTCTCCTGTATAAACGCAGTTTAGACGTGCCCTTACTTTCTGACATAACTTTTAACAAATAATATTAAGTTTACGATGTAACTAACAGGCCATGCTTCAAAATTGAACTTGTATTTTAGTTTTAACCTTGGACCAGCTGTTAATGCTATATCATGAAGCACCTAGCTGAACCAATACGCCATGTACTTGTTTACTGAGGAATGGAGGAATAGTCTCCATTTTGTACAGAGCAGACAAAGATGGGGATAAATCGTCTCCAATAGTGACTAGTCAGTCAGGCAACAAGAAATGTGTACTTCTACACAAGAACACTTAACAATATAGGTAGGGAGCTATGTCAGTGCTGTCAAACAGTCCAGGTTACTAAATGCTGGAAATAATGTCCAGGCTTCAGTGTCTTTAGGATTTGTGGACTTAATAAAGCGTCACTTTTGCCGGACTTTTGATTTTATTCACCACAGCACTAGTGATGCCACACTACCTCCCTTGACGTCACACTACCTTATGTGACGTCACACGTAAACTAACCTCAAAGAACTTGTCGCAACTAATGCACATAGTCTCTATACTTTCATCATGTTCCTCGTGTCTGTGTCGGTCTACCAGGACCGGGTACGCAAAACCTGCGCCGCAGTCCGCGCACGTGTACACCGGCTTCTTACTCGTGTGCGACACCTATAGGTTGAGTAGTAATTCAATGTGATCTATTTAAATTGTTCAGTTTCTTGGGAATCGATTTTTTTGATAAGACGGTTCGGCAATAAAAATGAGTCAAAGGTTTAGGAATGAGTAAGTCTGGAGAATGTACCTTAATGTGGCGCTGCAGTGCTCGCTGATCTTCAAAGAAACGCTCACATTCCATACACATGGTATCCACTTCGTCCTCGTGAATGTGGTACCTGAACAACGTGAACAACATCACGACATGCCATTAAAGTTCATTTTCATGCCATTGAATTTTCACGTAAGTAAAGTAAACCTTAGTGTTAGTAAATTTCCATCCAAGTTTACTTTTATTGAATGAATTTTTTTGTGAAAACGGTCACGTGTCGTCACGGTCACGTGTTGTTTTTTAAACTATCCTCCTGACATTCCCCGACCTACCTGTGGGAATCCCGGGCTGCTTTAGACTTGAAGGTCTGATCACACGCTCTACACATCATCTCGTCCTCTCTTCCGTGGAGATCTTTGTTGTGCTGTCGTAGCAGGAATATAGCTGAAGAGTATAGGACTATAGCAGTATTATAGCTGAGGAATATGGGACTATAGCAGTATTATAGCTGGGGAATATGGGACTATAGCAGTAATATACCTGGGGAATATGGGACTATAGCAAGAATATAGCTGGGGAATATGGGACTATAGCAGGAATATAGCTTAGGAATATGGGACTATAGCAGGAATATAGCTTAGGAATATGGGACTATAGCAAGAATATACCTGGGGAATATGGACTATAGCAGGAATATAGCTGAGGAATATGGGACTATAGCAGGAATATAGCTGGGGAATATGGGACTATAGCAGTAATATAGCTGGGGAATATGGGAATGTAGCTGGGAAATTAGGAATATGGGACTATAGCAGGAATATAGCTTGGGGGTATTGAGACTTGAACATCAATCTAAAACGACAGTTAGGAAACTCTGAATTCAACAGAATAGTTGGAATATAAAAAATAATCGGATTATTCTGCGATTATTATTGCGATTTAAGCTTTCACGACACAACTACCCATTCCTCTATTTAAGTATTTAGCGAATTGCAAGGATCTACAAAATTGATGCAACTTACATAGTTTATACCCCAAAATAACTCTACATTAATCTGTTCTCAGGTCAGGTCTCCTTTTAACATTTACAGGGCTATTAAAACGGGAGGGGCACTGAATAGCGCGATATCACTGACATATTTACCGTGTTCGAGAAAGTTACGCACAGTGAGCCATTAATGAGTTAGATTATTAATGCAGATCTCACATTCCACAGATCTCGCTAGGTCGCAGTACATTGAACGCTAAAGCGTAGTTCCAACATCAATTCACGTCTTTGTGTCACGTGCGATCAGGAAAGTAACGTGGGTCAAGTTGCAGGTGCAATTTATAATTGTTTCTCGTAACTTTGTTTAATAACAGGGCGAAATACTTTTCTTGGAAGTTAGTTAACTTACTGTCGAAGTACCGGTCACAGTCGTTGCAGTAAACGTCGCTTTCATCGTGATGTACCTTGCTCCTGAGATAGATCCGTTATTTTCTTAACTTTTACTAACTTTGTTTTCTTTTTAAGTACGTGCGATTAAATGTTTGAGTATCAAGTTCATGAAATTTATTTAAACCTCAACTTGCTCGCAATAACATAAGTTCGTGGCGTTCATTTTCGATAATCAGTATCGATATGTTTCTGTTTCAAGCACTTCCAGCAATACCATGATGTGAGGAATTTGCACCGAAAGCTGTTATAGGATTTAGTAGGAAGTTTGCTGTGAATATTTCTTACTTTTAAAACCCTGACACACTTTACCTTTTCTTTATTCACCGTATTATCACTAAAACTTAAACAGTGAAGCAGTTGTAACGGATTTATATTTGCGTGGTGACGGTATTAAAACTACTCCAGTTTTTTAAGTTTAAGGATTTCACAGATTTGCATACAGTAAGGTACCCCTTTAGTAGGGGCTACCCCTGACAAATGCGATTTAAGAAATACGGCTAATGGGCTTTACTGCGATTTGTCGACATTTCTTAGAAGGTATTTTCGACATTTCTCCTTACTGAAGAGTGCACAATTTATAAATTTACGTCATTTTCCTCTCGTGTCAGTGAATAACAGTGCGTTAAGTACGTAATTTTCACCCAATACTCATTGTTAGTTTAAAGCATGAAGAGCAGATCTCGCTTACCTGTGATGATCGTATTCCGATCTGTTTGTGTAGGTATAGTTGCAGTCCCGACAAGACCACTCGCTGTACTTGCTGTGCATCTGCTCTTTGTGTCGTCTCAGCGATCTTGGAGCTGGACATTTTACACGTGCACATTTTGTTATGGGATGGGTTGATCGCTTTATCGCGATTTGCGCCGTGAGAATGCATGTATACTCGTGGAAACAGTTCGATAAAACGATATAAACATGTTTTACCGGCTTTTAAGAACTTCAACAATCTAAGACAATATAATTTCATCATAACAAAACTTAGATAAGTCATAAGATATAGCTTTCGAATTGTCTCTGCCCGTTTTGACTTTAGGGATATCCACGGTTTTCATTGAACCACTGCTATTTAAATAACGGCTGCCGGTAGAAACGATTGCTGATTGGCCCAGGCAGAGAAATGTTAACTTTTTAACATTTACAACAAATAAGTTAACCTTCAAAGTATTTCCCGCATTCGTCACACATGCAGTCGGGTTGTTCTCCGTGTATCATTACTCTGTGCTTGTCCAGTCCCGATCTGAAGATGCAGCAGCGTTAAATTTAAAGAGCTTTGCTTCTCCTCATAACTTTCCTCACAAGAATTATCTGGAATCATTATTATCGTCAATGATACCAA
Source organism: Mnemiopsis leidyi (assembly GCA_000226015.1). NCBI lineage: Eukaryota > Metazoa > Ctenophora > Tentaculata > Lobata > Bolinopsidae > Mnemiopsis > Mnemiopsis leidyi. Next base: position 65,708 of record JH152925.1, on the reverse strand, counting down.
GATTCCTTATTACTCTATCGCTGATTTGGCCATCTCCTCATAATTTTGTTTAATATGCAATTTTTTAGGGGTGCGATTATCTTTCAAATCGCACTGTTACTTGATAATATTAGCAAATTTAACAGTTTTTATTTGCATTTCAATTGCAATGATTGATCTAAAAACTGCATATAGTCGCACTCGGCCTTGTCTTCGATATAATTCGTATGCTGTTTTTAATCGTGATATAATGCTGTTTAATGAGCGAATAAAAATTCAAACTAAAAGTTATCGGGTTATAATAGTACGTTAAAAGTTTTTGTAGATGTCGTATAACTACATCCTTAAACCGTAAAATTTTATATTATTAAAGCAGATCACATAAGCTTTTTAACCTTAACATGAAAATCGTGCTCAGCCTGAATTTCTTCCTCCCATCCGATTGGTCGCGACAAAACGCGAGGCTATAAGAAGCTAAACGGTTTAATGATCTTGCCATATCTTGACAAGTAGTGTTGTTGAAGCGTCAACTAATCGACTCCCTCAACAGTTGCTTTGGTTAAGGAGGTCTTTTAGAAAAATGAAATTGAGTTCATTTCATGTGAATAATTTTGAAATTGGTTCGGACTTTGGGTGTTGCCATATTTGACAAATAATCTTGAGTGTTTGACAGATGTTTGAATTGTCCCAAGTTTAACAGCTCTTTATGTATGCTTTAATTTCGATGTCACGGGTATTTTTCTTTATCAATTACATAGATGCGAGCTGGAAACATTTTATCGAAGGTGTTCTGATGTCATTCCCGGCGACGTTTTCTGCTTATCCCAAGCCGTTTCTTCTCCGTCATTTTGTTTCAAATCAAGCTGTTATTTGAGAGTTCCGAATCCCATTCCGAATCTTATTCCATAATATTCGGAATCTTATTTCATAATATGTATATAACGATAAATTCCCACAAGGTAGTATGTCACTGTTCAGTGAGGGACTGGGAACCTATCCGGACACTTTCTTCATCATCTCCCTCCTCACCTTCACCATCATCTCCACCATCCTCAACCCCCTGGTCTTTGTCTACAACTACCACAAGTCAAACTCCCTCCCAAAGTTCCTCTTCCAAATTCTCTCAGTTCTGGACTTCACCACCTGCTTGTTCTACTCCGGCCACCACATTAGGGGTCTTGCGGAGAGATCACCGCCCAGGTGTCATCCTCATGACGCGTATGGTGCGCTGTGCGCGGGCTTCATCAACAAAGGTATAACTACTGAACAGAGAGTGCTTACAGTTGTGGGGACTATCTTGTTTAAGTCTCCGAGCTGTGTCACTGCACTGCTCACTGTTTGCCGGTTTCGGCAGTTGAAGTTCCCATTTCGGAAACTGCAAGTGAAGTTTTGTGGGATGTTCGCAGTTGTATATCTCTCATACTCGATTTTTATTCAGTACTACAGCGTTTCAGATACCACTGCTTTTTTCTTTGATCCCCTAGGAGCTGTCGTTACAGTTAAACTCTTTACTGGTTCCAGGTTCAACATCACCAGTCCCATCAAAGTCTTCTTCATCCAACATTGGCCACTACTGACTTGCCAATTCTCCTCAATTATAGCATCTCTCGGGACAATCTGCCATCTCTGGAATAACAATCACAAGGTTGAACCCACTCCGAGAATTTCTCGTCAGCAGAGTCAAGACGGAAAGAGAAGGACGACTAAGATTCTCGTTACCAACATAGGTTCCCTCATCTTAACTATAGCTTTGGCAAAAATTCTCGCAATGTTACTTTATTCGGCTAACTCCACAAAACTCAGCATGACACAGTTTTACGTTAGTTTCGTTGTCTACGTACTGCTACCGACATTTTTATCGTGTATGAACCCTGTTATATTTCTCCTATTAACTCCACAAGCTCGAGCCCCGGCTGTGTACTGTCCAAAAGTCCCTTGGGGAAGGTTTGGCAGTTCGGGAGCTCACTTGCTTAACTCCAACAGTTTCCCAAGGGATGTTATAAAGCTCCACGGGGCGTTTACTCCAAGGATCCAAGGACAGTCTGAAAATCCCGATGATGTGGTACTCTGATGTGATGTTCTTACTTTTTATTTGGGGGCACGTCCCTAAAAAGCCTAAAAAAGCCCATTTTCGGGGGTTCGCGGAGGTTTTATAGTAGTTTTATGTGCGTATCAAAGGTTTAATTACAACTTCATTGCTGTTATTTTTGCTTAAGTCAGAATATATGCGTGTGGGTTCAATGATTCTTTTCAGCATATTATGATGTTTTTTCATCATTTAGGACAATTAGTACAACTACATATTGCTGCCAGCTGGGGTTTTCGTTGTTTTTAATTCAAATTTGTAGATTTCGATTGAGTAATCAATTATTACGATGTTCATTTAACCTAAATCTTGTACTGTTTATTCGTTCAAGAGTCAATTTTCGTGCTTTAAACTCTTGGATTTACAGTCAAAGTGCCCTCCGATAAAACCCAACGATTTCTCCTTGACAAATTTCAATTCGACTTGGCAATATAAAATTCCGATCAATTTGGCAAAAGTCAAAGTCTCGTTTCAATAAAAGGAAGTAAAGCTTGTAGTTTAATAAATCATGAACTGTTATAAATTGTGATTTGTCTGCTCTGTCTTTGATATCCAGCCAAGATGCATGATCCAACATCACGAGTACTTAAAATGGACTTTTCGTAGGGATTAACTCCGCTGAAAAAATAAGAGCGGTAAATACTTAAACTAAAAGAGTTTTTTGGCACAAACCTGGCGTTGAAGCTAGCAGTACATTTGTTGCATTGCCAGTCAGTAATTTTACCGTGGACCTCTTTGTTATGTCGTATTATACTTCTAGGATCTGGGAAGAGTTGGGCTTGTGTACGGAATAATTCTCTTTTATCAGCTTATTAATATATTAATGGGAACTTAGGGCCTGGGTTTATATAAATATTCTAATGTGATCCCGTAAAACTGAATCTTGTATTATTTTAGGGCTCGCGCCCATGACTACTTCACACCAAGATACTCAATTACAACCAGTACTAGCGATTACAACCAGTACTAGCGATTACAACCAGTACTAGCGATTACAACCCGTTCTAGTGATTACAACCAGTTCTAGCGATTACAACTAGCACTAGCGATTACCACTAGCACTAGCGATTACAACCAGTACTAGTGATTACAACGAGTACTAGTGATTACAACCAGTACTAGTGATTACAACCAGTACTAGCGATTAAAACCAGTATGCCCACCTTCAAAGAACTTGTCACACTCCGCACAGAAACTGTCTATGTAGGTGTTGTGTACTTCGTACCTGTGCCGGTCCATGGTTGCTCTCTGCGAATCAGAATTAGAGGTGAATGGTTGGTGGGTCACTGATCAAGCTATTTGTAGGAAAATAATCACTATCTCTGTCTTGCATTGAAAGCTGTTAAAGCTGTTCGACAAACCTTGAGAGGTAGAGGTAATATTCACAGGGAAAGAGCAAGTTAAAGTGAAAGTGAAACACGTGATAACACACAAACCTGCATGAAGACCTGTTTACACTGGTTACATTGCCACTCTGCTGCACTTCCATGCTCCTGTTTACTGTGCTGCCTTAGTGCCTGAATAAGTTATTTTACAGAATTTGATCTTGAGTTTTAGCGCCACTGCATCGTACACAATGTCAAATAACTTAAAAAGTTGAAACTTTGATACTGCTGCCACATTTCAAAGCAGGGTCATGATTTTGTGGCCCCGTGGTAACCAATAAAGGTCACAACTTCCATTATGTCAGTGGTCCTTAACCTTTCTCTGGGTTAGATAATTCCACTACCAGTATCACTTGTGGTGGTTTAGTTTTCTCACACGACATTTGACAACACAACCATAAATTTCTAAAACGACTAGTTTTCAAATCTACAAAATGACCTATATTAGCTTAACAGCTAAATCCAAGTCAAGTCCAAGCCTGACTTTTATCCCACCTTCAGATCGTCAAAGAACTTGTCACAACCCCGACACATGAAGTCACACTCCAGGTTGTGTTCCTCGTACTTGTGTCGGAACATGTGCATCCGGTCCGTGAAGGTCTCCTCGCAGATCACACAGGGATACTCCATCCGCTTGCTGTGGGTCTGATCCACGTGTCTTCGGAGGGAGTGGTGATCTGAGATAGAGATGAACACGTGAGATAGAGATGAACACGTGAGATAGAGATGAACACGTGAGATAGAGATGAACACGTGAGATAGAGATGAACACGTGAGATAGAACACGTGAGATAGAGATGGACACGTGAGATAGAACACGTGAGATAGAGATGGACACGTGAGATAGAGATGGACACGTGAGATAGAACACGTGAGATAGAGATGGACACGTGAGATAGAACACGCGAGGGAGGAGAGGGTTTTAAATTTAATGGGATAGTCGGATTGTGGGAACTCTATCAGCTCTCCAGCTGCAGTGACGTTAAAAATCTTGTCCAGATAGATATTCCCCTGCAAGCTTGTTAATCGATACAGCAAGTTAACACGCAGGACAAAACGTGGCGTCACTACTAAAACACGTGATGTCACATCAGGCCATCACGTGAGTCGTGACGTCACACTTACCAGGGAACTTCTGACCACACTTCTCGTGGGTGCAGGTATTAAAACTGACTCCGTGTTGTTTTTGTTGATGTCTCTTTAACAAGTACGGTTGTGTAAATGTCTCCCCGCACTCCTCACAGCTGGTTACATTTACAGTAATTATCACGTGATTTAAAGCAAAATATAAATTTCGACACACCTGCATTATTGACAATCACTTTGACAACTACTGAAATCTAATCTTCAGCTTTACAGATTAAATGAGTATGCAACCGTTTGAAACTCATTTTACCTGTTGTCCGTAGGATCCTTGTTAGAAGAACGTTCGTCAACAGAACCAGCTACCGATACTCTGTCTGACACATCTGTAATTTTTTTGTCAATGTGACTCAACTTTCGTAAAAATGAAAATTGACAGAAGGAAATCTGATGACAGTACTGTGGCAAGCATACTGGGTTATGCAGACCAAAAGAAAAGTGATTTACCGAAATTTGAGTAGGCACCACGTCTGTGCATGGCCTTGACGTGACGCGCAAGACGCGCAGGGTCTGTAAAAGTCTTGTCGCACTCCTTGCACTTGGTGTCTGTGTTGAGAGGGGGGCTATGTATGAACATGTGTTTGTTTAGTGTCGAGACTGAGGGGAAACTCTTCTTGCAGATCTGAGGGATTGAGACTTTAAGACTTAAGTCAGACTTAAAGTAAGATGTTTATTCATACAGATTAGATGCAGTGCTTGTAGTGGTTTTGTACAACTCCTAAAACTTTCTAAATCTACACCGTGAGTCGTCATACAAGTCACTCCACAAGGCATGCTAAATTTTTGTTTTACTTTCTAAATCCACGTAAGTACGGGAGGTGCAATAAGTTACTAGCCACCAGAAGTGATCAAGACAAAGGCTATCACGTGACGTCACCGTGACGTCACTAAGCTAACACAAAGAAATAAATTACTTGGCAAAAGTGCTCTATTCTTGCTTTGTGCACAGATCTGACATGAAGCAGCAGTTTCTTGTTGTCACGGAACGTGGCCGAGCACTCCGTACACTTGACAATGTTGCGCATCCAGCGCTCGTTGGAGCGCGGCGCCTTCATCTCACTGTCATCGATGTAGGTAGCATCTGTGGGGGCATTTGTTGGTTTTATTCTTCCCCCTTTAAGTTTAGGGGGAGGGGGTAAGATGACCATGATTTACCATGTAAAAGGTATTCATCACTTTATTAATTCTGTGATAGCCTGCGATAGACTAGCTAAAATTTATCAATGAGCTAATGACTAATCAGTTAATGTAGTAAAATAATTTGGCAATTAAATACCGGCCAGCTCGTCGTCCAGTTCGTCGTCATCATCCTCGTCATCCAGATCATCGTCCCTGATCAGCAGGTCTCCGTCCTCGTCTAGCTCTGTGTCGTGTGAAATGTTCTGCCCCACTTCTGTGTCGTCTAGGAAGTTGTCATGTGAGTTAACCAGAGTACAGTTTGACCCTATGCATTTCTGCCGTCATTTCCGCCATTTTCAGTTTTGAGCACGTTAGCTGCAGCCTAAGCATACTTTCTGCGGTTTCTTTTATAATAGAATCTCAATCAATACAGATTAACACAATGGAATCTATGATATAGATTCCATCGTGTAATTATGTATTGTTTGATGATAGTTTGCAGAGGGGTGTGCATGTTTCTTTATTTATGAACTGAAACTAGCCAATTACCGTTCGCCAGCGACCAATCAGTTTGAAATAGTATTTCTATGCCGATTTATTGAATGGAAAATGAGCGCACCGCTTCCGCAAACTTACCTGCAAGTTAGTCTTGGGGGACAAAAAAGGGCGTTGGGGGTTAAGTTATGTAAATAAACTAACCTGATAAAAAAATTACAAAAAGTTGGCACGTTTCTCCCTTATTGAAATAGTAAGCTTACAAATTAAAAAGTTAGTGGGACATTAATAAAATTAAGTATGATTTTATGAGATTATGTCAAGGACACAAACCATGTTTAGCCAGCTTGTTTTGTCGGTCGATGTTTTCATTCCCTTCTATCTCCTCTCTCTTGGTCTTTCTTGTGTTAAATCTTTTGTAGATGTGGCTTTGCTTGTCCATATCGTAGATTACCTAACCAAATATCTCATAGAAACGTTGTATGTACTCCATAGCGTCGAAATTCCCATCGTATTTATAATGCCAGACAATTTGAAACCAATAAATTCTAAGTTAGTAAGTTCAGTAATATGCAGAGTTTACGAAGGAAGGAGAGACGCGACGTGATTTAAAACTTAAAATTTCTTGGTAACGAAACACCAAAACTACTGTACCGATGAACCACTTTATTCGTCATAATACATATATACCACTACTTATATATATATATGACGATCGTCTACCTCTATTGTTGATATATTTTACCTCTCCCTGTTGAGGGTAACCCCTGTAGTCTGCTCCTCGGGTCACGTTTTGTGCCGCATATCCCTGGAAATCAGCCTCACCTTCCTGCCCACGCATGCGCGGCATCTCTTCCATTGGTCGCATGTGTTGACCCTGTGGCGAAACGGGTCCTTTGCATGAATATGTTTGTGTCTTGTGAGTTTACAATTTTACCAGAAGATAAATAGTATATAAAATATAGACATGCACATAGATATGCCCATAGACATGCGCGAAGACATGTGCGTAGCTATTAAATGTTAACTGTACTGTGACCAGCAATTCCTTGTCACTGTACTAAACAGTACTGAAATTAGCCTTTACCTGTTCACTATACTGAGATCTCATCTTGAGAATATCTTCTGCAGTTGGAACTTCCACATGGGGTATGTCTATGCGAGTCCTGCGTCCGCCACCTCTTTCTGCCTGACCTTGGTATGCGGCACGGTTGTACTGCGCGCCATCTCCACTGTTGGCAGACACTCCTCTGAGAATAGGTGGGTTTTATCAGCTTTCTTGCTAGGAGTCGGAAATTCTTTGTATTTCATCAGACTGCATATGGATTGGTCGAATCAGATCTTTTGTTGGTCACTGTTAAGTTACTGTTAACTCGCAATGATCGGAACAACTTATCTAAAACATAAAGTTAACCTACTGTGAATCTCGTTTACGTTGCCGGCTGTAGACAGCCATCGGAGGTAAGTCCATGTCTAGATGCGAACCTGGCTTCTTTAACCATACACTGCCTAAACTATGGTGGAGATATCTCAATAAAAGTTGTGTAACACAAACAAGAAACTATTTAGTTATCTGAAATAATCAATTATAGAGTTTGTGAATTGGGATTTAGTAGCCTGCATCCAAAGTTGTATTCCAGCCATGTTTTGCAGGAGGAATCGATTTTCTCGAAACGAACAAAGTACACAGGTGATTGATGAACTTATGATATAAACTCTATAAATAAAATGATAAAATAGATCAAATTAACAAATAAATCTATTTACTAATAATACAATGCATGCCTCTGTCGATCTTGTAACGAGTGAATTAAGTCAAGCATGAAATTTTCAAACTTTAATATCACTGTTCATGTTGTTAATGCCAATCTTGGAATTCAAGTCATCATATCATACCATTTATTAAAACAATTCAAATAGACCTACACTTAGTTCTATTCACTATTGGTGCAAAAATGCACACAAACAAAAAACGTAACATACACCTAAAAATGTATAAGCAAAACTGAAAATCAAACATGGCATCCAAGAGACCATTAACAAATTGTATCAAACAATCCATATGAAAATAAATCTGATGTTGAAAGTGAAGCAAGTATAAGTATATATATGATAGCTAAAAGAGTAATTCAGCGACCTGTGTTCTGGTAAAATATAATGCTGTCATAACGACACGAATCTTTACATACAGTATACATTGTTCAACCTTGCAAAAGAGTGAAAAAGCAGCATTGAAAACTCTAAAAAATCACAAAAATATACTATCACATATTGTGTTTTTTCTTGAAATGCGTTTGCAATACCCAGTTCGTATGAAAATTTTTGTCACACAAATGACACTGAAATTGTCTGACATTAAAATGGATTGTCTCAATGTGTCTTCTACAGTTGGCCGACTCAGTGAACTCCCTCCGGCAGATCCGGCACTGCGCTTTCCCGTTAAAGGGGGAAACGTCATACATTGTTTTTAACTCTTTTAATCCTGAAATTAAATTTGAGTTCAGAGACTGTAGTTTTTCATAGTACTAGAACTACTACTAAATTTAGAAAATTGAGTTTCATTATTAAACCATTGAACCGTAGCTAAAAATTGTGACAGTTTTATCGTGCTGCCATGTCACAAACACAGCAATTATGGCTGGGTTGTGGACGAACGAATTGGGCATTGTAAAAGCACATTCTACCAAATGTATCTAAGCTAATATTTTTACAACTTGAGGCAAAAGAAACCAATTTAACTTACATTAATTCAACGAGAGCTAAAATTAAGGTTAAATAAAGCTAATCTAATGGGCCATGAATGGCTGAAACTAATATCACATTTATGTACGTAAGAAAATATTACTTTATGAATTCATTCTATGACGAAACGGTAATCATTATCATCTCGAGTAATATTTTAATCATCTCCCAATAAATCATTAACATGATAACATGTTGATAGACTGTTATCTTTGATTCATTTATGGCTGCAATACAACCCACATAGTTCATTGAAAACAACTTTAATATGTAAATCATGTAAATTCAGAAATAAATTTGATAAATTATTACATTTTGATAAGTATCCGATTCGTCACTGCCGTTTGTCTGCAAAATTATCAGGCAGATTTGTTTTAGCATGAGCAGATTCAAAGGAATTTACAAAATTTGTTAAATCATATGCACTACTGTCAATAGGTGTATTGCTGTTTGAAGGTTGCTGATCAATACTACTGCCACTCCTGACATTTTGAGAGAACATTTTGTTAACAGAAGTTTCAGTGATGGGTTTTTGATCCAAATTATCAGACCATACGTTTTTTGCTTCAAAGCAAACCAAAGGATGCACTTCAACTTTTGCTTCATTGTAACTTAAATTCATAGGCTTTTTGTTTGGATTAAGCAATGCGGACTTGTTGCTATTACTGATTTCTTCAACAATTGCTTGATTACTAGGAGTCACTGCAACATCTTTCTGATGAATGTTGCCTGATGAAAATTTACCTGCCTCCAAGCGGGCAGGATGTTTATTTTTCGAATCAGAATCTGGGAAGCTTGAGTTGCAAGAGTTGCCAAAGTTGCTTTGAGAAATTAAATTAGGAACACCATACGGTAAATTGTTAATCCTTGCCCTGTGATTCCTTCCAAAGCACTGGTACTTCTCCACATACATGTTATAAGTAGCAAACTTTTGATGAAACAGTCTAAAGCATTCCTGTTGACAAAGTCCAACATCACATATGCTGCAACTCTTGCGCCGAATCTTGTGACAAATTTTGCACCTTCTCTGCTTGCTTTTCATGAGCTCGTGACAATTTCCCTTAGGATCAACTTGATACACCTTTAATTCGAGAGACCCTAGAGTTGATGTCGTTTTAAGTTGCTGGAAACTTGACAACAGCATAAGTAGTAATATTACTTAACCAGAAATGGATGTGAGCCATGCCATATTGCTTATATGCGATTTTGATTTAAAGAGTGGCTGTATTATGGGCAACAATTGATTTAGACAATAGATTTGAGATTTTTGGTGCTCAGTCAAAGATTTTATTTCAAAAAGCAAAGATACAGCAATAAAATCTAAGTTGGATCAGACTTCCAAAAAGCTTTTATCATTTATGAGAAAATGTATTTTCAGAACACTATACAAGTAAAAAATGAAAACAACTAATACTTACGCTCAGTAGGTTTGGAAGAAAGTGAAGACCTTTTTGAACCAGGAACAAGTGACAAACTGTTTAACCTGGACAAAAACTAATTAGTGGGGGGGGTAAGTTGGACGTTATTTTTACCATTTGGCTTCAGACAGGTTCTCATGGTCAAATTGTCACATAATTTTGACATTGACCATAATACCAGAAGTAAAAAATCTAAAAAAAGCTTTACTTTGCTCAACCCAGGGGCGAGCCAGGGGAAACTTGGATCCCAGGATCCCCCCTTTTAAAATGAAAATTTGGAAACAAATTTAAGGCTAGTCAGTATTAGGCAAGGATTCATCCAGACATTTTAGTACGAAAGCAAGTATGATTTCTGTAGCTCTTTTTGCAATTAAAATTCTTTTAGTGCCTTATTTTATTTTGAAAAAATCTTATTCCACGATTGATTGAAATACATAAATCATAATTTCATACTTAAAACGTAACCTTATATCATTGTTACAGCACTAGGAATGACAAAGTTTTTGCCTTGAGAAAGCAGTGACTGGCACCTCTTATCTAACCATTTCTTCATTGTAAAATTGCATCCCTGAGTCAAAATTTTCTAGAAACTTTTGGGGGGCTCCGCCCCTGCACCCTGCAGGTCCCCAGACACCTGTTGTAAGGCATGAGTGAAGCAAACACATCACCAGCTAGCTTCACTGGTCAATGTGGGATCCCCCTTCCAAAAATCCTAGCTACGCCCCTAGCTCAACCTGCTCAGTCTTTACATCATGGATCTAAAATGCCTAAAGTAAGTTACCCTTAGCCACCCAATATCATATTAAAATAATCTTTCATCAAAAAGTATCATGTTTAAGGGGGGGTTGAAAAAGGTCGACCTTTCGTGCCCCACTTGGAAACATAATAACTTTTAAAATTACCTAAAATAAATCGGTTTTGGATGCCTAAACCCGATTTTTAAGAACACGCATTGGACGAAAAACCCACTTGAAGTTAGCAAAAAATGAGCAAAATTTTCATGGGATTCGTTATAACCCAAGTTATAAATGGCGTAGGAGCATGAAAATTTTACAGGTGATAGCTCAAACCCTTGACTATACTTCCTACAAAGGACATCTATAATGATCAAACCGTTGCCGAGATACAGCCGTTTTTAAAAAGTTAGTCAAATTTTA
>JH152925.1:35212-46999 GCA_000226015.1 Mnemiopsis leidyi | reverse complement strand
GAGGAGGGAGGAGTGTTTTCTATAAGGTGCTTAGGATGCTCTCTTAAAGAGATATTTTGTACTTTTTAGAGATTTTCTACTACTACTAGAAATATTACTGACTTTGAAGACCTTAGATATTTGGCCTTAGATGGATCGAAGATGAATAGATAGCGCTTTCCTACCATTTTACGTGTTCTGATATCTATACGTGTTCTGATATCTACCTAGGAGTACCTAGGATGCTCTTGTAAAGATATATTTCGTACTTTTAAAGATTTTTACTACTACTACTACCATGTACTATTATACTACTAAAATTCTATTTAATTTTTAATCCATATTTCAAATTACTGAAAATATCCTCATTCCTCAATACTATTTCCACCAACTTGTCTGTAAAACCACTGGTTTACTGAAAACAGAAATCGCGTCTTCGCAATTGAAAATGCTGCAACGGATTCATCAATTAACGAATTGCAAGTCCCGTCCTTGGATTAACGGATTAGCGAATGGAAGTGTAAAGTAGGCTGATTAGATTAATGAAGTGAGCTTGTTGGAGTGAATAATTTACTCTGCTATTTTATTCTTTGCTTTGTAACTGTCTGTCTTCATTAAACATTGCGTCTAACTTGGAAGAAAGGACTGTATAAGCCTCGAGACCTCGAGTATACAAAAAGGTACTAATACAGTTGGTCAGTTGAACTTTGTGTTTTCTAACTTAAGTGTTTGCGCTATAATTTTCGACAACTTTGAACTAGTTCTGAGAGGTTTTAGGTTCGTAGATTGAGTATACCCTGTGGCTCTGAAGCTAGTCCGAGCTCAGCCGCCTGTATAAATGCCTTTAAATCAGAAAAGGAGGCGACTATACCCTAATTCCTGAAAATCTGTCCTGATTGAGTAATAAAGATAACATTTCCTTTCCGATCTTCCCACCTCAGTGACTCACCAGTCTCATAACTTAGCCAATCTCAGTTGTCACTTATACCCAACATTACTGCAAAGTATTAGTATCACACCTGAGCCCTTGATTGATTATCACTGTTCATCCAACGGCAAAGTAGCTTGTTATGATATGTCCACGTTTTACGTCGATACATTCAAATTTGGAGAACAGCAGAATACATGCAGACACTAATAAATTGACGGGTGCTTCAGATCACATCGGGTAGATCTAATTTTAGTGCAATCTTTTTGATCAAAAGTAGTTCTTTCCAGTACCCTTGGTTTCTTCAAAATGATTGTGGAAGTGTCCGATTTTTATCTTATCAGGTTCTTCTTGACAGCGAGGAGCCGAAAAAGAGTGAACGTTTGTCGCGGATTACACCCGACTCTAGCAGCCCAAAGCTCTCATTTAGTTAGACTTAGAACGTTAGACGAGTAAAATCTCTCCTTAGCCCTCATACTGATATAACATACAAACATGAGACAGTCAGCGTCTGGGCAAAAGCGGCGGATGTTGTTTATACTTTATTGAATTTTACATTACACGAAACACCACTTTGATTGGCAAGAGCTGCGACGAGACAATCAAATCAAATCAAGGTTGCAACCCAAACTAGTTGCTTGCCGTAAGTGGGGATATTGTACTTTTCTCATAGAACTGTTATATTTGCAGCAAGACTTTTCAGAATAAGCAAGTAAGCATGGCCAAGCTAGTGGGCTGTTTCATAAATCCATAAGTCTTCATAGGTTATTCGTGCAGTTTTGTTATAATCTCGGCGCAAGTAATCCAACATCCGTGAAACTTCAACCGGAACTGATCTCAGAAAAACAGAACCATTTGAAAGTCTGTAATCACGATCTCCAACAAACAGAGCTTACTCCACAGGTAACGTATTTCTTGATGAAGGAGCAGTGTAAGTGGTGAGCAAACTCTAAATTTGGAAAATCTAATTTCATATCATTAACTTTAACATAGTCTTCAAAGTACTCGCTTGAAGTTAATGCTTTCAAAATTAATTCTCTTTTGAAGTAACGCTGCTGTGTGTGATAAACTAGACTCTTCGTCCGTACTTCAAGTCTAAATTAGCTCATAATTGTTAATACAACTATTAATCATCTGGATCATTGCACTGCTGGCCCTGGCCCGGCTGCAAATTAACCACTTAAAATTTGCCATTTCGAGGGGGCAATTATACATAACAATACAAGCACAACTTGATGCCTTGGAGTGACAAAATCTCGAATTGCTGCGTCTGAGTTGTCATGAATCCAGCACATCTGAGGGGCGGTAATTGCATGTACCGAAGTTTGCGTTCATTAACTTTAAGATCAAATTAGTGTGGTCGGCATAGTTAAGTATTCTTAATAGAATTGATATCTAACTGTAGTCGTTGCAAATCGGTTAAGTCATTCATAACCAAGATATAACTTAACATTTCATGCAATATATATCTCGTTCCAAATTGTTGCTTGAAGCATGTAATGGTATAAAAGTAAATTAAGCGATGTGATTTTAATCCAATTTGATCCAAGTCACAGCGCTATAAGTATCAATATCTTAATACAACCATCAATTAGATCAGAGGTTATATGCGGTCAAGTGGCCAACTTTACTTAACGTTTTTATCTAATTTCTTGTTAAATATAATACACCACTATAAGTCCGCTTACAGACAGTATGAATTAATCGCTCGTTATAAACAATTACAAGGTCGAAAGAGATCCTGAACTCACTACTTTGAAAGTACTTTTACCGAGCGTTTCCTAAGGAGGTGATCTGGCTGCATCGGCGTCGGTTTATACGACCACAAAATTGCCGCCATACTGCTTTTGGGTTCGTTGGAGCTTGCGTTGTAATTGCGTGTATTTATTCGCCATGCCATATTTATATATGCTGGAAATTTGATCGATCGCTATTATAATCTATCAATCGCAGCTTGTAGCTTTACTTAACTAGTTGCCAAAATGATGAAATGCATTCGCTCATCATGATTGATATTTTGGATTGAGGCCATTTTCTTAATTTTCTGCAAAAAATGGTTTACATCCCAGATCCCTGCATTTGAATCATAAATTTATTCAATCATAAAAAGATTATAAGATGTGGAAAAAAGAAAAACATCCAGTCAGCCAGTTTTCCTTCTTCGTATTTGGTTACGCCCTCATCAGCTGCATTAAACCTAAAAGGTGAGATTTGAGCTTGTTTTCCATTTTACACGAACAAAGGATTGATCATGAGGTTCGAAAAAATTGATTATATAAAAGACTCTCCTAAAGACGTAGTGCCTGAGGACACCAACTGATTGTTTACGTTGATTAACAAGGATTTGTTGATGGTCTGAGACTCTTTGACCACGTCAAGTACGACGGAATTACAATTGCATCTAAAAGTTTTAAAGCAACTCTAAAAGGTTGTTTTTAAGATGACTAGGAATTCCGGAGAAAGTCCTAAAATTTTGTTCATTTTGTCTGTGTGCCATTGGAAGATTCTGCAAAGGTTTGTTAATGTTCTGAGACTCTTTGATTACGTCGGGTACGAAAGTCGGAATAACATCAATAGATTCTAATCTTTTAGATCTAAAAGTTTCAAAGCAATTTTAGAAGAAGTTCTTGAGATGGCTTAGAACGCCAGAAAAATTCCTTTAAGTTTGAATATGAGAATTTTTGAGGGGACCTTTAATTTTTAAAGTAGCCTATTAACTTTAACCAAGCTTATTAACTTAAATTGCTGAATGGAAGCATCCGGCGAATCACACGATTATGTTGCTACGCTACCCCAATCTATCAGAATCGCTATATAGCTGCTATAAGTGTGTACTGTCTAGTCCAATATATTGTGTTCAGAATTGTCGCCTTGTCTTGTTCGGTTTTTTGCTTAACTTCTGTCTGCCGTTGTACATGTTCACAACTTTCAGTAAATCTGTCAATTTTCTATTGCCTTAGTTAGTAATTATCCAATTTGTCTTTAAGTTTCACACATCATGACCCGACATAAACTAGCTATACAAACAGAAAGTATGATTATTATGCTTATAATAAATCATCATGCTCATAATTACTCAATTAACTGAAGACATATAAGCTGCTTTAATTAATCTAAATCCTATTCATAACAGTGTGTTCGTCGCGAATTATTAAATAACCACAGAGCCAAAGATAGACTAACGCACGACAACACAGAAAATTTCACAAAATTGACATGTCATCGTTAAGAGAGGAGACGAATGTTCCCTCTAAACATATAATGCAGCATGCAAATTCCTATATATATTTATATATTGCGAGTATAACTTTTCTGCTATATATATTCCTACATTATGCTTAGTATTCAGGTAGTTTGTATCTAGGATATACTGACCTAGGGTCAGCTGATTAAATATGGTCAGCTGATTAAAACTCGATTCATGTTTTATGAATGAATATTTGTAATATCTGTCTTCGCTCTGACAATTTCTTTGCAGTTACTGGACGGCATGGGTTGTTGAGGTTCAGCGCGTGTTGACGCTTTAATTTCGTAAAAATCTACTAAATTTGATTTTGTGACATCACGTGACACCAATTTGCTGGCAACGGTTCACCGGTTATTATTTCACAAGTTATAAATATTTATTGAAATGTGACGGGTTTTTTGTCATTTTGCAATTTTAAGCTGTAACATGGTAAATGTACAGCTAGTTGCTTTTTTTAAGAGAAATTTCGTGTAGGTAGTCCAGATGCACATTTTTTAGATCTGTCAATTCTTGAGAAGCTAAATTTGCATGATCGATCTCAACATGAGCATTCGAAATTGATTTTATCAAGGAAACTTTGTCAATCACAACTTTGTCAATCACAACGTCAATCCTACAGGCACAAAACCGCAACATTTTATCAATTTGCGATTTGGACCAGATTTTTGCGCGTGATCTGTCACCTACTCCAATCTTTAGAAGGAGATCGCACCGTGTTGAAACTTGAATGTTGCCACAGTTCCAGAAGCTTGGCGAGCAAAGCTCGCTCATAGATGTTATAGTCAGAGTAGTCCCTTCTCGTAGAGGTATAATAATCACTCTACGTTGTACTTGCTAATTCCGCTGGCCTGCATATGAACGGCTATATCGACAATCAATCGATAACCATCACTGAACTGCTTGTGTTCTTTACAGCTTCGCAAAAATTCACCAACTTTTTGCCGCGTCTCTAGGAGAATCGTGACTTCCGACCATGATGGAACTTGATGAAATTATTACCCAGTAATGACAAGAAATAACAGCAACTCAAAGTCCAGCCTGGGAGACTCATGACCTTTCCTATTATCACATATTATAACAGTCTTTGCTAGTAGCAAGTCGTGCGTCTAACTACACCGTATACCCTACACAGACGATATTATCGTGTACATAGACTGTAGTATATGATTTATATGAGTGTGGGTCGCTCATAAGTTCCGCCACTAAATTAAGTTGGTAAGCAATAACGTCGTATATTAAACATAATAATAATCAAGTCTATATTAAGACGCCGCCGCCACTAGCGGCAATATAGCTTGATCTCTCTCCTTCTCTCTGGCCTGTGTGTACCGTGTATGTTATCATTGCGTGCTTTACTCCACACGAAGCTAGTTGCATCGTGAATATTTCAGCGTTTAAATTTCAAGAAAGTTCCGATTTTCGACTAGTTGTGATCCACACGCTATTGAGTGTGTTGGTGGCAAGTACCTTAGACCGACAATTTCGCTAGTTTCGTTTCGTTTTGTTAAGTACTTGTCGTTGAAACTGTCAATCGATCGTACAGCAACAAATATTACGGAGAGGGGAGATGCTAGATGAGACACGCCAGATGGGGGATAGAAAAACACAAGGAAAGTTTTTAGAAAGATGAATCTCGGCATTGACGATGAGGGAAAACCACTGTGAGGATCTTCTTGTTGGCCTTTTTGATCAAATTTTTAGTTAACTTATTATTACAATTTTGCGTATATATACGATTATGCAACAAGTCCATGCGTTTTATCATTATGAATGAACGATGTGAATCGCAGTTTTAACTGCAATATAGATTAGAAGAAGAGTAGATTAAAACAAGTCATAAATGCTTTTTGAGACTAAATTTCACTATAATACAGTATCCGTTATGATGAGACTGAAACACACCATAGCAGAATAAACAATTTGTGGACATATGAACGATTCCAACATTTTAGTCCAGTTTTACTAAAATTTCGATAAGAAATAGGACTGCAAGTAGCCCTATTTCTTATCAAAATTACAAAGAAATCCCTTTTCTTAACACAAAAATTTCCAACTTCAGATTCTTGGAGGTTTCAGTGGTGAAATCTTACTCGTTCCAATGGTTAGATTCGCAAACTGTCGTTAAGGAATGACTAAGTATGCATGAGATCAAATTTAATGGAACAGCATTAAAGAGCTTTGCTTGCCGTGATTATAAACTATGTAATTCTATGGCATGATATCAATTCTGGTTTTTATTTCAATGTGATCAGAAAACGAATGCCACATACGTTTATGACCTTGGCCAAATTACATATCTAACCTGAGTCAATAATCATGCTTAAGCTAGACAGAAAAGCTTTTGACTCTTAGTGCATGTCTGAATATAAAATACTCTTGATTTTTGTAACTCCAACCCTGATGAAATAAAATTTCAATGATCAATATGAGTATGCAGTATCGCATGTATATTGTGCAAAGAATTGAGAATTATGAAAAGGCAATTTTATATATATTCCCCAGCAGAATTTAATAGGTTTTGGAGAGGAACGATGATCCAAGAGAGTCCCCCGTAATTGCTATTTCTCCTAAAAGTTTCCTGATTGCTATCGTTCTTTCATTTGTATCACATTAGACAAATACCATCCTTCAGTTTGGAGCCCCCAANAATCACATTAAACAAATACCACCCCCAGGTCGGGAGCCCCCAACAACTGCTCCTCAGTGCCCCCGACGAGTCCTCCCATCTACCCAAGACTACCCCCTGACAGTGCCTCTCGCCGACAAATCTGATTCTCTCTCCGCTCCCTCGCACCCTTCTCGCTCTGAGTCCCCCATATACAGCTCTGTCGTAAGAAAAGGTGCGATGTTTTGTTTGGTGTTACGACCTATTACAGAGTCCAAAGAATTGGCTGTTCGCCTAGTCTAAACGACATTTGGAAATGATTCCTTAATACTTATGAAAAATTGAAATATCAATTAAAACAAACCAAATCAGCTGCTCTACAAAGAGTTGATACGTTTCTTCTCAGGAGACACAGACAGTCCAACTCTAGCGGAACTAGCGTCAACTGTACAGTCAGTACCGGACTACTCGACCCTCACTACAATACCTGACTGTCCTCCTGTCAAGACTGTCCCTGATTTTACTGTTCCCCCTCCGCGTCCTGCATCTCCTGGTAGATTATTGCTTTTTTCCTGTTGTCTTTGTAATTATCGCATTAATTCATATTTTTATGGTTGTAAAGAAATTTTTATATCGAGAGATTGCTCTGTTCGTCTAAAAACAGACTTCACTCTTTATAGCGTACACGAACGTATCTCAAGAACACAACCAGATACCCGGAGACAAGAGACCGGCTCCTCCCAGTCGAACCAGCAGTTTAAAGAGAACTTCTAACCCTCCCAGCCGGGTCGGAAGTTTCAACAGGGCTCCGGAGAACTTTCGTGGTCCTGAAGAGGCGACCAGCTCTCGGAAACTCGAAAATACGTGAGTTCATGAGGCAAAACCTTACAAAATTTCATTAAAAATTGTCGAACACTCTGTTAACTTAAAATACGTTTGTATGAATGGTTGATTGGTTCGTATGTACGCATGCAGAATTTTAGATAATTACTGAAGAATCAGTTTAAATATTATATTAAATATCGGTTTGTTTGGAAAGCATTATTTATCCATCCAAGCATCCAATTACAAATTTTTCAAAAAGTAATCTGCAATTTATCCGCTAAGCATGTTACTGTTGGCACCAAATCCCGGAAAATGTCAAAATGCCCACAAGTCTTCCCAACTTCCGACTTTTAACTTCAGTTGGTTTCCGTGACTGTATATATATAATTTGAGTTTTACCGGATCGTGCATATAATAGCGCTGGTCAGTTTTCAACTTTCGTTGAAAACTTTTTCCGAGAGGGGCGCTTGTTCGGCCGAGTCGTCGGGGGCCTTCGGCCCCCTCCTCCGATAACGGGCCTGCGTCGGGGCCTTCGGCCCCTCCTTGGCCTTGGCAAAGGGGGCTTTGTTTGTTGGGCCCTGGCAAGGGGGGCGGGAGTTTTTTCCCCGGTCGCGCTGGCCAGCGCTATAATTAGATGAGCAGCTCTCAATAACTTGTCCACGTAACAATGATCGATCATTTCCCCCTTTGCTCACCAAGAATATTGGAAACAATAGCATCTATCTGTGATAGCTTGTCTTGACAATATGCCATCTGTCTGATTCCCTCCGCTCAAGAAGTCAGGGCGAACCTGAGCCTGACTTTTGTTTGTCGTTTAGACAAATAAAGATCAATGTCACGTGTCGGACACGTGGCGGTTTGCCAGTCCTGATAACCTCGTACTGATCAATGTTTGCAGTACACTCCCCGAACACGCCCATACAATGATATTCCCAGATCTACACAATGAACAAACCTAACAGAAGATTATTGATCTACTGTATAATTCGAGTATAATGTCTCTGAGTCGGACACATGGTCTACACTACACAAGATACGATATGATCATCACATTCATCTTCTACGCTCAGTAGCTCTTGTCCTAGCTCTATCGAGTGCAACAGTTTCTTTGTCCTTGCTGATCGCGCTGATTGCCATGGCTACCGTGGTCGCCAAACCGCCCTTCGATAACAGGGTCCTCCGCTGTAGCGGTCAGTACGAAAACGTCAATGTCGCCGCCATACAAACGTACGAAAATTGTCGCCCCAGCAACACCCCGAATCCCGCTAGTTACCAAAACTGTCGCTCCAGGAACGACACGCCGGAAACTGCACATCTTGGTAACCAGCCAGAGTTTTCTACCATCCCTAGCTACCCGTCAGCTGGATCTCTAGCCGGATCAGCGGGAAGAGGGGCAGATCAGGGGAGACCTGGCACTGATACTCAGAAGAGTTATACTTCTGGATCTTGTAACTCGGTTAGTGTGCAGGTAGTACAGCTGATCTTTACTTTTTACTTAATAGTTCTTCGATTTAACTCTTAGTACTTTACTTTACTCTTAGGTCAGTACCCAGCAACTTATTCTTCACGACCTTTGATTCGGTTTTTCCTATTCGCTAATTGTTTTGATCAGCTTTCGGCCTCAATTTTTTCAAAAGATAGCGTAAGTTTCCCTCTAAAAAAGCCTCAACTGCGCTGATCCTAGTTTTCTTTAGCTTTCTATACTGTAACTATTGGTAAGATAAATGTGACTAACAACAGTAGCTATTTCAAGTCCCTACTTTTAGGGAGCACCAACAATGTACGGCCGACATTACAGAGCCTTCAGGGATAGCCGGAGATCTGATAGACCTGGCGGAATAGCATATCTGAAGTTTAATCAGCAGGTTAGAGTTAGGGATTTGTGGCTCCTGAGATCTATGCCCCTTGCGATTTGTACCAATGATATCTGTAATTTTGAGGTCTGTACCTCTGAGATTCGTACCCCTTTAAATCTGTACACATAAGGGGTGCAGATCTCAGGAGTACATTTCTCAGGGATAAAGATCTGAGGTCTATACCCAAGAGATGTGTAACCCTGAGAAGTGAGATCTGTACCCCTTAGATCTGTACAATTAATATCTGTACTTCTGAGATCTGCATCCCTGATATCTATACCCCTGAGATATGTGAGTATGTGTCCCTAAGATCTGTACCCCTGAGATAAGTGCCCCTGAAATCTGTAGCCCTGAGAAATGTATCCTTTGAGATCAGTGCCCCTAAGATGTGTACCCCTTAGATGTTTACCCCTTGAGATAACAACTTCTAAGATCTGCATGCCCCTTGAGATCAGTACAAAAAAGATCTGTGCTCTTTCAGATCTGTAACACTTGAGATCTGTACCTCTTTGTACAGGAATCATCTAATTCTAATGTCCTAATAGTATAGTCATCATAATGATTTTTTTAATTGTAGATTTGTAGGGCAGATTTTGCTTTAGCAATCGGTTAACTTGGTTGGTGATAACCTGACTACAGAAAGACTGCAATGGGTGATTGGTGATGGAGCGAATTGCAACTTTCTTTCTTTATTATAAGCATCATGCTTATCCTGAACCATCATGATTACACATTTGATGAGAAGGCTAAAGGTCTAGAGAATCGAGTATCGACAGAGCGGCAGCTGAACCAGTTACATGTCGCAGTCATGTTCTCATGTTGCGACACTGTGAGTAATGAGCCAGGAAAACTCAATAACGTCGTCGCTTCGAATATTCTATCACGTGACCTAGCCTGTAGCCAGTATTTGGATTTGACGCTAATAATAGTGAGAAAAGTACTTTCTGCGTGGTTTTATAGGTTAATATTTTGTCTAAAAAACGGCCTGGCCAGGGCTCGGGAGAATTGGATGATCAACAGTATCCATGACGTAATAAGTATACTTCGGTTGTACATGGGTTATACAATATACAAAAAAAAGATGTGCAGTGTTAAAAACAAAGTGGGCTACCTACTAATTATTTAATCAGTTACAACTGACGAATGGTTGGTCTATATGGCAAGAAGTGTGCTGTCTTCGTAAGCTCGATAACAGTTGAAGCTGTAGTATACACCGCGCTTTCTCCCACTTAGTTGCAGTGAATTGTTTAGTAATTGTGATATATTTTAAACCATTCTTTGTCGACGTTAAAGTATGATCAGAGATTACTGTGGTTATGGTCACTATGAGGAATACAATCCACCCTTCAACGACCAGGTATCGGTATGCTGAGACCAGTCAAACCTTAAACTGATGAAATACGGTAGAGCGCCAAGCAAGTTCAAAAGTTACAGCAGAACAAAGCAGAACACTCTTTAAAAACCATTTATCACACTTAATAACTAGATTCGTACTATGGTCAGGGGTTCACCGATTATCGAAATTTTGAGAGGAAAGATGGCTTATTTGAGCGACTCTAAGTTTAGCATGATCGTTTGACGACGCAGCTTTAAATTTCTTGCTTGTCGCTATACGAGTTGTGTCAATTTCTCTTCCACTGTAAAAAATGGTTGTAGAATGTTCATTATAAGTCAAGGTAAAAATAGCATTGCATAAAAGCTTAAAAGCTTGAATCTTAAGCCAGATATTGATGTCATAAAGAAATGACAAATAAATTAATAAATCTGGTAATCAATCAAACAATATGCTCACTAAATTTTCATCATTTCGAACGCGCTTGCCAGCGCTTTAATTCGTAATTTTGTACGTGACGTTTTTTTCTATATCAGCTCTTAGCATGTACCAAGCAATGTTCGCATTGTAATTGATTGCCAATTGATCATAAGCAGGTCTTCGCGTAGCTGAGCATTAGTCTCCTTTCCAGAGCTCTATATATCAATCTGCATCGTAGTTACAATTTCTTTGCAAGTTTAATGTATTTGCTGTTTTCTTGATCATGAATCTAACGTAAGTTAAAGTTTAATAAGTCTAAGTTTTACTTTTTATTCAAATCATATAATCTACTAGTCAACACACACGCACGCACGCACGCACGCACGCACGCACGCACGCACGCACGCACGCACGCACGCACGCACGCACGCACGCACGCACGCACGCACGCACGCACGCACGCACACACGCACACACACACACACACACACACACACACACACACACACACACACACACACACACACACACACACACACACACACACACACACACACACACACACACACACACACACACACACACACACACACA
>JH152925.1:15170-35202 GCA_000226015.1 Mnemiopsis leidyi | reverse complement strand
TACGACACCTACGACTACACGTACACGTACACTACACACACACACACGACACACACACACACACACACACTACACACTACACTACACACACACACACACACACACACACACACACACACACACACACACACACACACACACACACACACACACACACACACACACACACACACACACACACACACACACACACACACATGACACACGATTATATAACAGACTTTATGACCCCAGGTATCGGCCTTGACCAGCAGATAATAGTACTATTGTTTTACAGGACTTTTACGAGTTGCTGGACGAATGTGACTCCAAGAGACGACCCTTTAACGACCGTTCCTTCCCTCCTGACATATCATCCATCTGCTACATACCCTTTAGAAATATGTAAGATTTTCTTTCGCGTTTTGGAACAAATTAAGTTTTATTAACTTTCATTAAGTTACGCCTCGCAAGTATGGTACACATACTTTGACTAGCTCGCTATGTTAGGGTATTCACAGATGTTATCCTAATTTTCTAAGCGTCAATATTGGTGTTTGTGTTGGTGTTAGTGTCGTGCTAAATTTGCTTTGAGGTTTTGCCGTTGCTCCGAACGTGATGAGTTTTCGAAAAACTTTCCGACAAAGAATTGCTTTTGAGTTTGACCGCTATTTTTGACACAATATTTTTGAAATCGCTCTAGACCCACCTTTTTGAGCTCCCTGGATTTCAGATTTGGAATGTCACAAAACAATCCTGACAGGACGCCACATCGTGCACGATCATGAATCATGATTTAAATGGCGGGGATCGTCATCATATATTCATGAAATGGTGACAGAGACAGTATTGTTGCCACTTAATCACTATGCTATCTGAGGTTCCACATAATATTGCACGAGGTCGGCTTCTGTTGAGTTATTCATCAAATTCTGGGAGTATCAAACGACACAGCTTACTTATGTTACTCCTAACAAAGGTTTCTTGTGTTTCTACATGACAAATGTTGCCTGGTAACCCCTGTACTTAGCCTCGTAAAATGCTCAGCTTGCTTTGCGATGTCCATGGAGTGGCTCCGATATCTTTTCTAGAATAGAAGCTTCCAGTCTCCCACCAAATCAGATGATTAGTGTGAAGTACTTACATTTACCTTATCGGTGCGGCTATGGACTATCCTGCTTGATACTACTCCTGCAAATCGATTGACAGAATCACAATTAGACGTTGCTGTAGTCATGTTTTCTTATTCATGAGCACGTGTTTTGAATATGTATTCCGTCCCTCGCAATACAGACGTCCATTGCCCCGGGACCTGGACTGATACCCAATAAAAGGGACAGTGGCATCGCATTACATCATACACGTGTTTATATTTAATCGTAGTAGACCACCCTTAATCAACTCCTTTTGGGCCACAGGCCGACTCTGGCCGGGGCGAATTTCCAGGCGATTATAAAGCCATTATCGGGGTAATTTGTTCATATGGTCATGGTGTTTATAATCCAAGTTGAATAGATAATGATCAGAGTGCCTGTTATCAAGCCTGATAATGACGCATGTTTGGTCCTTCAGTTCCTGCGTCCTTTACTATGATCATCAGTACCGCGGTTCCTCCTGCGTCCTAACTGCTCCGTATATTTGATATAATTACTCAATAATTGTACAGCTGCCACTAGCTATCATTACATTCTTGTGTAGAGTTTGACCCAAATGCTTTGCTCAGCTTTAAGGCTCGATGCAGGTCGGTTCAGTTGTGGGTTTAGATGAGAACAGGTCATGGAGTTGCTGGAAACAGCGTCCTGTCTTGCGGAGTGCGAGACCATTGTCCCCTCTAAAGGAAGGGTGGACATTGTTCCTTCTGAAGGGAGTGACGTCAATGTCCCCTCTGATTCTGAAGAAAGTGAGAACTTGGTACCTTGTGAGGTGGCCGAGAACCTTGTACCTTGTTCGAAGTATGTTCTTAGAGCAATTT
The DNA here is from genome assembly GCA_000226015.1 of Mnemiopsis leidyi. Taxonomy (NCBI): domain Eukaryota; kingdom Metazoa; phylum Ctenophora; class Tentaculata; order Lobata; family Bolinopsidae; genus Mnemiopsis; species Mnemiopsis leidyi. Next base: position 33,251 of record JH152925.1, on the reverse strand, counting down.
TTTTTCTTTTTACATCGTTTTTTGCACTGATTGTGGATGCTGCTCTCAAAAAGCGTCCTGTATAGCGACAAAGTACCGCGCATCAAATTGAGTTATTTATGATAATCTTTGACCCTGTTGGGTGGTTTAAGGTAATCCTTTTATACTTTTCAAAATAAACACCTGTTTCGCTTGCAGGTCCGAGATTGCAGTAGCAACAGAAGGGAAGGTTCAAAAGTCCAACAAGAATTCTTCAAGGTAAATGTAATGAACAAACTACAAATACGATGATTAAGAAAGGATTTAAAACTTTATTTTTGTAATCTTGAATCAAAAATGCCAATAGGAACATACTGAAACAGTACATGATGCCAAGGAAAATAGAAACAGTTCTCATCCTATGTAAGCATGTAACACATTCAGGTCGTCGTCCAGACTAGGAAGTAGAGAAGGAGAAAAGTCGCCGAAAATGAGTCAAATTGTTTGGAAACGTCCCAAGGTAAGACGTAGTCTGTTCAACAAGCGGTTCGGGCACAAACTTTATATTAGTGGTTCATTGTTCGGGCACAAACTTTATATTACTGGTTCAATGTTCGGGCACAAACTTTATATTACTGGTTCAATGTTCGGGTACAAACTTTATATTACTGGTTCAATGTTCGGGTACAAACTTTATATTAGTGGTTCAATGTTCGGGCAGACTTCCAAAAAAGTGGTTCAATGTTCGGGTGCAGACTTCCAATAATCGTTAATGATTTCAATCATTTTGAGGAGGCTTACAAAATACTACGGAGGAGCTCAGCAGTCAACAGTTACCTCCCAGGAGTTAAATCCGAGAAGTAGACTGCTAAGTGGAGGTAAAATGTTCAGAGGGGATCTCGTTGAGGGGATCAGAGGTACCCCAAACTTTGGGGCAGCTTGTTCTGCTCTCGCTCTTAAACATGAACTTCTCTTCCAAGTCATGCCTGACGACCAGGTTGGTGAATTCTTGATAAATATGCTTTGGCGATGAATATAGGATTTCATGAACGACATTCATCATTTATACGGTAGGTATATAATAGTTTTCTTGAGCGAATCCTTTTCTTTCTTGCATACGATAACAACAAATTTACAAAAGGCTGCTTCTCCAGTGCCCGATAGCATTCGAAGACGACTGGGGTATCTACAAGTTCAGATTCTGGCGCTACGGTAACTGGACGGAAGTAACGATAGACGACAAACTGCCCAGTGTGGCAGGGGAACTCCTCTACACACATACGCTAGAGAACGATGAACACTGGATGTGTGTTATGGAAAAGGCTTATGCAAAGTGGGTTTTTGAGTAAATTTCGTTGTTTTATTAATAAAGAAACCATTTAACACGTGATGCACGTCTAGGATTTTTCGAAATTCATTCGCCAGGCCTGAAATGCGTGATAGCGCGTGAAGTCCGCAACAGTTGGTTATCAACCTACTATGATACCACTTCAACTAATGCGAAGTTTTTAGAGAATATAGTTTATATCGAACCGTCGCTCTGACAATTAAGATTGTTACAGTAAAATCCCTCCAGATTTAATGGTTGCTACGATATCATCAACAAAATACCTTTGTCAGACATGCTCCAACATTTGACAGGTATAAACAACTTTTACAAAATTTAATCAAACTTTCGGTTAAGACTCGGTTTGCGTTTAACATAAAAGTTTTCAGTTACGGTTAAACACTCTATTTATCCTAAATAGCCGGTAAACCGGATATTTCGGTAGAGTTAACCCATCTTCCCTACTTACAGGAGGTATAACTGAAACCCTGGCTACGAGAAAGGTTGAGAGTTTGGAACAGTTGGGACATTACGTTGAGAATTGTTTTAGAAAACGAGCTCTTATTCTAACTACTGCTATTAAGGTTTGAGGCTTTCATCTTTTATCGCCGATAAGTTTGCTTATAAGTTGAGAATAAAACACTACTTGCAAGCTTGCCGCGAGATTTTCAGGTGACACAGACTGCCTGCTTCATTCGATAAACTTGACTATGATATCGTTACTTGTTCAATTGCATAAAGTTGGTGTTAACAAGATGTTAACAATGTCTTAACAAGATGTTAACAATATCTTAACAAGATGTTAACAATATTTTAACAATATCTTAACAAGATGTTAACAATATCTGCTCCCCAGAGCAAGGAAGGAATGATGCTAGGACTAGACAGCGAACTTCCCTACATTGTCACCAGAGTTAAGAGACGAACTAAGGTTCATCCCTGTCTTCTGTGTCTTTATAGTCCCTTTGGAGCGAATGGATGGGTGGGGCCTTGGGGACGAGAGTAAGTATTTTTTGATAAACTTTTTCGTGAAAAAAATTAATTAAGGGCATGCCACCTGCCAGGAGGATTAATTTTGCAGCAAATCTACGTTTCATGAAAATTTAATTTTGGCGACGCGAGATTCGTTTGAAGGACCGATAATGTTTTGAACTACCATACCACCCGATGAACATGAACCTAATCTAAATTACAAAAGTTATAAATTCCAGCTCTCCTGAATGGAGGAACTTTAACCACGATGACATATATAATTTTGGGCTGATGAACGAGTCGGATTTCGATTTTTGGATTTCAGTGGAAGATCTGGTGGAGTTCTTCGACAACGTTTACATCGCTCACCAATCTTCTGATACCATGGCAGGTATACATGGGCACTGAACAGTGAAATCCTTGATGTTACTAAAGTTTTGAAAACTACTGGCTACAACCATTTTCTCTTTTGGCATAATAAAATTGGTTGAAAATGTGAATTTCAAACAGTAATCAAATCCCAAAAATGTTTTTCCTCCGAGATACAAACATGAGAAATACCCTTCTTTCAGGAATAGTCCAGCAGCTGGACCCCAGTATAGTGAGCCTAGTTCGTAGTGGTGTGTTTGGAAATTGGATAAAGGACAAGACGGACGGGGGAGCACCTAATAACGTACGTTATCGGTTTTACAATTGAGCTGCCGTTTGAAAGATGACGCAGACATTGTACTATAACGTTATCGGTTTTATAATTTAGCTTCCGTTTGAAAGATGACGTAGACATTGTACTATAACGTTATCGGTTTTACAATTGAGCTGCCGTTTGAAAGATGACGTAGACATTGTACTATAACGTTATCGGTTTTACAATTTAGCTGCCGTTTGAAAGATGACGTAGACATTGTACTATAACGTTATCGGTTTTACAATTTAGCTGCCGTTTGAAAGATGACGTAGACATTGTACTATAATGATTGAAAGTTCAATATATCTTGGAATTTGGGAAGTTCAGTGCCACAATAAATGTATTACACGCTCCAATGCGATCGTCTTGATTTATGTAACGACGTGTTTCAGGTCAAGTTTTTGACGCACAATATCCAGTTCCTGATCACACAAAAGAGCATTGACGATAAGATGTGTGTGATATCTCTGGTTCAAAGATTCAGACCTAGAAATACGCCCCATGAGGGCTTCATGTGCATAGGATTCTCCGTTTTCAAGGTCTTTGTGTTTTCTGCAAGTACCGTTTATACCATTTCTCATTTCATCATTCTACCTTATCGCCTCCCTTTTCGTGTCTTCTGCATCATATGAATTCAAAATTATTGAAACAATTTCGATACATCTTATGTTGCAGGCTCCAGAAAACATTCAGTACCGCATGACAGATCTGAAAGAAGCGCCTGTTGCCATAGCAACATATTCCTACAAAGAAAGCGTGTCAATAAGAGTAGACCTGGAACCGGGTAACTACGTGATCATACCAACCTCCTACCAGGATGGGGTGGTGGGGGAGTATCTTCTCAGATGTGTCAGTCCAAGGAACCTGAATATCAGGTCAGTTAAAGTTCCAAACAGTTTCAGTTCCTTCCGTCAGTTTATCTTCTCCCCTGAAATTGTTTTTTTGGAAGATTTTGTAGCAACCTGAAAATTCAAGCAGCATAGATATTTTGACAAAATTCTTCAACTATCGTAGTTTACTTCAAGTTTAACATCGCTTTAGAGCATTGAAGCAAGCTCCTCCATCCGTGACAAAAAAGCAAGTTATCGACATTGAGTTGGTAGGAGGAGAGAATCTTCCCGATGTTACTCATAGCTATGATGGTAAGATAACAACATCCAATATGATCACCAACTTCTCCTGAAACATTTGATGCTTGTTGTGATAAAACTTATCGCAACTTTAGAGCAGGAAATATGTGAAGTTCTAAGTATTTACTGTAACTTGGTCTAAGACTTCAGAGCTAAACTTAGTGAAACTTATCCCTCTGATCACCTCCCCAGCTGAACCCGAACAAGAGGTGTACTGTGTAATATGGTGCGGTAAGGAGAGGTGCCAGGTTCCAATAAAACGCGGTCCTAATCCTCTTTGGAACAGCATCGCTACCTTCCACGCCAAGAGTCCTTACAAACGGACCATTATGGTTCAGGTATGGAGTCTGGTCCCTATAATCAGACCGTTTAATTGTACAAAATGACAATATTGGTTTAAGGATGAGGTTCGGGTATCTTCGTGAAGCATACTCAAAACTTGACTGATAAACCGGACTTGTTTAACTAATAATGTAACATTTCTAGGTGTGGTACAAGCCTGCTCCAGGCTCCACAATCAAAGAAGACATTTGTTTGGCAGAGACTTGTCAGCTACCTATTCTTACCGGTAATCACAAGGTTAGTGCAGCTACATGCCAAAGGATTCATCGGCTTTTTTTCAGCTGAAAATTCTTATTTTGTGAAAAATCTGGCTTTCACCTTTGAAACTTTAAAATTATAATTCAACTTAGAGTCACAACTCGTTTTGACAACAAAACCGTCCCGCAGGTGGTTTGCCAGCTGTCCATCGCGAAAAACTCCTCCACAAACAAAACAATTGCTCCAAAAAAGAAAGTCACGTCCCGCTGTGCCGGTACTATAACCCTGATAGTCCGATACAATCCCCTACCGGACGTCTTACGGGGACAAGGAGGTAGTCACGTCCAGGTCGTTTCATTAGATCGGGGACAGGACGGGGCCCGCTCTGATCTGGACCGGAAGTGTAGGACTGAACCACGTGGTGCTGTGGGGTTGTCTAACCACATCGCTCTGTCAAACCCCGGATCTTTGTCCTCGCTAACGAGATCTCAGACAGCTAGTCCTCACCGTCCTTCGTTCGGAACCAACTCCGACCAGATATTCCTCCCTCCAACCGCGGCCCTGAACCGAGAGCAGCTTAACAGAAACTCCCCCGCCCACAAATCTCGGTCGCGATCCCGACACGCCACTGATGAGGACGCTCAGGGCAGCAGGTCGGTCTCCCTCTCACGACCCCACAACGGGTCCGGGGTGATTCCGGGGGGTTCCAACTCTCTGAATGACCTGTTTGACGACGACAGACCGGTCAAGTTAACTGTTAACGCCGACAAGACTCTGTCTCCGGAGACATCCCTCCGAGGTCTCCCCTCCGAGCATTCCCTGAGGGGAGGGAGTAATGGGGGGCCATGTGTGCTGCCTCCCTACCGCTATCCCAGCCCGCTTCCTGATCCGAGCAGTGTTGCGGTGAACTTTAACGGTGATCACCACCATCATCATCATGATGTGATGTCTAATGGGTCGACACTCAGAAGTGCGCCTCCCCCGAGGTGATTTGGTTTTAGGTTTGACAACTTTGATATGTTTTTTGAATTTTGATCTATAGCGATTGATTTTCAATCGGTCTATGATTTAAGCCGTTCTGTTAAGACCATTGATATTTGATAGTGATGATGCTGATGATGATAATGATGATGATGATGTTGATGGACTATTCTCGTTTTTTGATTGTTGGCTCTTTATTTCGTTTTTATCCTGTGTTGTTTGTTTGATATTGTTATTAAAATTTCTCTTCAAACGTTGGTCTAATTTTTAAGCAATTTCGAAATGACAATTCAAACCAAATCATTGGACGACAACATAAATGCTTCCCATAAATAATTTAGTCATTCGTACTTCTTTCTAAAAAGATCTTTAATTTTAAGTCACACATACATCAATTTGACATGATTCCCAAATTGGCAAAACAGAGATTGCAAATTCTTCACGCGTTCATAAGGCCATAAGGGCAACCCAAACTTTTCGACTCAGTCACAGCCACACAAACTAATTTTACATATACTCGAATATTCTCGTCACACGAACTTAGTATCTCCCGCAATAAAACAATCTCAATCAGTCTTGTTGATGCTTTTCTTGCCGTAGATCTCATTGAGCTGTTTGGTTGTTCGAACAAAGGTTGTTCTCTTGGGGAGCTCCTTCAGCTTCACCGCTCCTACGTAGGTACAGCAGGATCTGACTCCCCCGAGAATATCCTGTATTGTGTCCTCGATGGAACCCCTGGATATCAGGAGTGATCGTAATTTGTATTGCAGATGTTACATTTTAGAGCAATTGAGAAAGTGATTAGGGGGGGGGGGGCTTAAATGTCGAAAAATGAAAAGCTAAAAGCATTGTTTTCTAGCTTCTCATTTGTTATTATTTGTGACCCGTTCCCAAGAATACCTTTTTCTATTTTTCTATTTATCCAACTATTATTCAACTATTTATTAGACTATTTATTTGACTTTTTATTCGCTGATTTACCGACCGAAAGCTAAAATTTGACAGGAAGAAATTTTGTTAAACTTAAAAAACGTTAAAACTACTTTAACTCGACAAAAATTTCGAAAGAGGAAGTAATATATTACTTATAAGGAAGGAGAACAGTTTTGCCTTCACTGGTCCTGTAGTTAGCCACACCTCCGGAATGCTTGTCCATGGCTGTGGCGGAACTCATCCCGTAAAACTTCACAAACTTCTGACCTGGATCAAGAGATTTGTAGTCAAGATAACGTGCAATTGGAGTGGAATATTTGGCCATTTTATTTAAAGAATGTTCAAGTTCCAGTGGGCTGTCAATTCTTTATTATGGGGCCACCAGCTTTTTTACAAAAAATAATTACACTCCATTATCCAGGACAGTCAATTGTAAGTTCTTCATTCATGAAACACGGCTAGAACGTCTCATCTCACCGTCTTTTTCGACAATCTCCCCGTCTCCCTCCTCGTGTCCGGCAAACATTCCCCCCAACATGACAAAGTCTGCTCCCGCTCCGAACGCCTTGGCAACGTCACCTAAGAAAGGCGGAGCAGGTTGAGAATCGCTTTTATTAGTATTAGTATTAGCTTAAAATCTTACCTTCTCGACTCCACCTTAGCTGTGGACCTCATTTTCTTCACAACATTTATTTCACACCATTCGATCATCAAAACAGATTCCGTAGCCCTTCGGTTCCATTCCCCCAAACAATCACCCACCTGGACATGTGCAGCCCCCGTCAGCTACGATGTGCCCTCCCAGCCCGTGAGCAGCATCAGCACACTCCAACACGGCGCTAAGTTGGGGGTAGCCCACCCCGGTCTTCTTCCTGGTGGTGCAGACTGAGCCAGGTCCGATACCAACTTTAACAATGTCAGCTCCAGCGAGAATGAGTTCTTCTACCATTTCACCTGTTACTACGTTTCCTGGGAAAGGTTTAGAGTTGATATTTTCGGACTTCGGAGAGGCGTTAAAGATTTTGTAACACGTCAATGAGTAATTCTCAAACACAACAAAACAGGAATTGCAGCTGCAATGCAGCACAGAACATGCTGAAATTGTATACCTGCGATGATGGTTTTGTCCGGGTAAGCCCCTCTGACTTTCTTAACGAACTCCACAAAGTGCTCGGAGTAGCCATTAGCAACATCAAGACATATGAAGTTGATGGGAACTTGAGCAACAATGTCTTTCAGTTTGTCCATGTCTTTTGCGGAGGAACCCGAACTGACTGCTACGTGCTGAATTCGAAAAAAGTTCAAAACTCTAATTCTCTTAACTCCTAAACTCAAAATCTGTAAAAGTTTATGACACAAAAATTCTTAAACTCTTAAACTCTTAAACTCTTAAACTCTTAAACTCTTAAACTCTTAAACTCTTAAACTCTTAAACTCTTAAACTCTTAAACTCTTAAACTCTTAAACTCTTAAACTCTTAAACTCTTAAACTCTTAAACTCTTAAACTCTTAAACTCTTAAACTCTTAAACTCTTACATGAAACTCGACGATTTTATTCTCTTGAAATATAAAACTCTATAAAAACTCTAAAACCAACCTCAATACAGTCCGGGTTGTTAGCTGCAAACTCTACCCACTGCTCCACACTGTAGTGCTTGTGGATACAGACAAACATTTTGTGGGGTGAAAATGCACGTGCAATGCTGAAAGTGCCGGTCGTGTCCATATTTGCCGCCATGACCGGTACCCCACGGTATTTTAGTCCTGAGTTTCGAAACCTGAGGCGGTTGGAATTTGATCTTGTATAGTTTGTTATGGGATGATCTGATCACCTTGCATTAAATAATCTAACCAACTATGTACCCCGAAAGAGTACGAATTTAACCAACTAACTAAAAAACGTTTGGGAAATTTCAATAGATGTGAATATATAAATTAATTCACGCGAATTGTAAAACAATAATGAAACCTGATTTCTCTCTCTAATGTGACGTCTGATCTTGAAGCCAAGGTACTTCTCTTTGGACGAAACAAGACATCCTCGTAACCGAGTTTTATCTCAAAGTCTATTCTTGGCATCTAAAAATTGCGAAAGTGATAGACGTTGTACGTTTAACTTTGACCAAGAGCTGATAGCAGTCTAGCCCATTGTCGGAAATCGTCTTTGGCAAGAATGCTGCGTTTTTCTAAACGTCACAACGAGAACAAGACTCAAGAGTTGCAGAAAGCAGCACAATTGTGATCTGTGAAAAAGCCGTCCAAGTGCGAATTAATGGGTTTGTTGTTCACCATGCAGTGATATTAACTGCAGCTACATACCCTCAATATTAGAGTATTAATGAATATACACTATACAACTACACACTATACAACTATATACATACACTATAGACGATACATAGATGCTATACATTGTATGCAATATAAATTGTATTCGCATATGCACGGCGTTAGACAGCAAATTAAAATACCCGTGTATATTGCACGTATATTATACTTGAACGAATAGAAATATTTGGAGAAATTTGAATTTCATCATCAACAATTGTAACTGCAGATTGGTGGAAAATTGAAAAAAAAACTTCAAATCTCCATGCTAAATCGACCCTCATGTCCCTCAAAATCAGCCCTAAAACACGTACCGGCTTTTTAAATGGCGATGGTAAAGTATATCCAGTGGGAATAAGATAAAAGTTTATCAGATTCTTTCTTCCACGACAATGATACGTCGGTTTTAACTCTTGCGCTTTCTGCATCCGAGTATTTGTAAAGCTTTTCAAACTTTTTATTGTTGGAAAATGCAACTACAATTAGCCAAAACGTAAAACTATTACAAAATACTCTGCTGCTGGCAATTTTAGAATGCATCACAGAAAATTGTCCGGTTGTATCATGGAATACTGTGATACTAGCAACAGGCGTCATAAACACGTTGTAGAGACAAGTTGTTATGGTTACTTAATGGGCGGTTAATAAATCATTATGTGGATATTAAGCTGCAAGATTGGTTATTAATCGTGCAAATTATCAAACGGACATTTAAATAGTTAAATCACTATATGTACGCAACTGCATGGGCAACGTCTGCATATATTATATGCTGATTTGTTGAATATCAAGCCCTGTTTTACCGATACATGCTGCAGGTGGAAATATAATTAGTTGTAGCTGCAGTTGTAGATCCAACAGCAAGAAACTTCAACTCACCAACTATTATTCCTTTAATAAACTAAACATTCTTATTCAAAAATTAAAGGAATAGAACAATTTATACGTTCAACTATTTAGATTTCTACAGCAGTGCCAAAACAAGCAAAGCAAGTACACGGAAAGGTCTAGAAATCAGCACAAAGATACAATAGTACACAGTTAAAGCTGTCATCGCCACAGGGCACTATTATAGCAACAGGTACTGAACTACACACAAAACTTAGGTATTGATGCGCCGATAAGTGTCAAACACCTACTGCAGAGTCTGGGCTAAAGGAAGATGCTAGGAAGATGATAAGAAGACTAGAGATCGAGCGTTTGTTATTGTATAGGTTTTATAAGGAAATCAGGTAATTTTAACGGAAACTGTATTTAAGGAACTACTCATGAGCTCACTCTACTTCTATTCCAGATTCTTTCAAGTTCATTATTCAAACGTAGATCAAAGATTCTGAAACTAAGCCCGTAGCTAATCCCTGCCTAAAAATCGCATGTATCACACTCACACAGTGCGCATGATGCAATCGAAATTTCCGTTTTTCTCTAACACGGTAACTGCTCAAGCTATCATCTATATCAGCTACTTTCTGTTTTCAGCTCTAAAAGAAAAAGCTTACGATGATTCCCATAATGCTATAATTGCTTAAGAGTGAGCTTCAATATTAGACACACTCGAATTGTCAGTTGACGAGCTGTAGAAATTTAGCTTAGCTCAGATGTGACTCTGAATTGTGGATTTAAGTGGGGAGGGGACTTATTTCGGGTCCCAAGGGTGTGCACCAATTCGTTACTCGTGTGTAAAGCTCTAGCGGGTGGGCCGAGCAGACAACTGCAACCAAGCTACATAATGTGTACTAAGCAGACATTTTAGCGGACACGATTTGATCCAGTTCCACTGATATGATGGTCGATTCAATAAATTTATAAACCTCTTATACCGTGCCGAGTTGGGTATAATCCGACAATCTCTCACGAAACAAGGGTTCTCCCAATTGACTACCGGGCTCTAAATGCATGAAATTAGAATTGGCGATGGACATTAAAACTTTTCTAGCACCTTACTTAAACGTTTATTTCAAACTGACGCCGCAATTTATCAAAATTTGAAAACGTGAGGCTGCTCTCGCCTGGAAATTCCTCAAATTGTAAATTAATACTGGACACAGGTACCTTGACGAGATTATATCCGTCTACCGTTCTACAATCTACGAGCTGCGAGAGTCGGGTATCAGCGCGACAACTGCAGGAAAATGATCAATTGATCACAGCTTCACAACTATCCAATTGCTCGTCTCCCCTTGAAACTCAACAAGTTTTCGTTAAAACTCAATGTCCAAAATTACGATTGTCAAGACAACGAATACAACATTGCAACAAAACAATTTTGTAGTTGCCCTGTCATGGGAACAGTCGGTTCAACAGACATGAGTAAACACGGTCACACTTTTAAATAGTTTATTGCATTATAGTCACCGGGACAGTGCACCAGCACTTGCATTGTACTGCAGTTCTGCACCCTCCCGACACATTTTATTCTTGCTTCGAATGAGGGTCGGAAAAAATTCGGACAAATTACTATTAACTCAAATACAAAACGATGGATTTGACAAACACTTCTTTTTTGAAGAACTCATGTCTAAGTCTCAGAACAAGCATGACATGAAAAAGTAGCGGACAAACAAGCAACATATACCGAAAATAATTGAAAGCAAGGGACGGCTCATTCAGTTGACAGAACGAGTTTCAAACTCAGCTGGGAAAGTGAATTAGTGTTACTGCTTTAAGTGGGTGAGCAATAACTTTTAGGGTTAGTTGGTTGTGACTGCTCAGTGCTACCTAAACGCTTGTTTGCCGATGTGTTAATTCAAAGCGAGCACCTAACTGCGATAAGATTATGAACGCGTCAACTTAGGTAATTTCGTTTTAAACGTAAATTTTATCGTGATTTTACCCTAAATTTATCTTAAATTTCTACTGCCAGTCATGAAGGTTGAAAAAATTATGATAAGGACTAACAAACCCGATTCTGAAGCCGAAAAACTACATTTAAGCAGTTAATTCACATGTATGTAGCATGTACTGCAACACAAGAGCGAAGTTAACATCGTGATCGAGCTTGGCACATAGCAACTCAGTGGGGGTGCTCACTGCTAGTGCTACTATAATTAATCGTCTTCTTCAATTGAAGGTGTACTCTAGAAGTAGTACATCTCCTAAAACTATAGCTTACTGGAGTACATCTCCTAAAACTATAGCTTACTGGAGTACATCTCCTAAAACTATAGCTTACTGGAGTACATCTCCTAAGCTATAGCTTACTGGAGTACATCTCCTAAAACTATAGCTTACTGGAGTACATCTCCTAAAACTATAGCTTACTGGAGTACATCTCCTAAAACTATAGCTTTCTGGAGTGCAGTTGCAACAGGAAACCAACCAACAAAATATGTACGGCTACGAGCTTAACTGCTGGGGTGAAGCGGGTAGGTTATTTTGTTTATTCCTACCAATTTTCTATAAAGGGTAGATTTTGTTACGTATCCTCTACTTCAAAGTCTTTCCTTCTTATCTGCGGCAAATTGGATTTAATAATGATAAGGTGCTGTTCAAGTTGACGTCATATATTTCGCAATGTTACCTCTCTAACTTTCTAATAGTAATAACTTGGAAGCTGTGTGGCTGTCATGCGATCGAAGGCGTAAATCTGAACTCCCAACGTGATGATTATCGAATTGATCATTTATGAAGATTAGCCTATAGATGGAAACAGACAGAAACGATGGCACTGGTAGAATAAGGCGAGCCTTCCTTTCCATCGGCCCACATGTCTTTGACGAGATTATATCCGTCAACCGTTCTAACGAAACGATTCAGCTTTAGCTGCGATTCAGGCCCCGCATTAGTTTGTTTTCAAAGCGTTTAAATAGTCGTTGGAGAGGAAGATAGTTCACAAAGAAAACACAGTTTTACTGTTGCTAAAAATAATGAAATGTTTCGTGCGTTAGGATTTAAATTACAAAAGTAAGTATGTACAAACACGGGTTAGCTATTTAACGCACATAATAAGCTAATTAACGCACATGATTAGCTAACAATTGCTTATGAACGCACTAACTGATAAGCAGTATCTCATTATTCACATTGTTTAAGTTTAAAAGACCCCAAATAAACACATAGGCCCAGATCAACAGCGCATGCGTGTTCCGCGGAATAAGAACAACTTAATCTTCACTTTGAGTTGTAATATCGCAGATAATTCCATCATTGTTTGAATTATTATTATTTCAACCAAAACTTTAGTTTAATGTATTTCTCACTAATTCATAAGCTTTAAAGCGATTAATAATCTATGAATTATAAAACCCCGTGTTGGACACAGTTTATTGGTTAATTTATAACTACTAATTGGTAGTGGTCTCACATCTGACACTTAAAGTTATAATGCCCCTGCTGGGGATGCCAGTGAAAATGGAGTCACATAAAAATCGTTAAATAACAGCAGCCAACGTCATGAGATTAATGAGTGAATTAAAAATAGTAAATTGAAACACACTTTGTTGCCTCATGGCTGCCCTAGTTTTGTAACTAACTTAAGCTAACTATCATGTTAAAAAGCACTCCATAGACGATAAAAATAAATAAATTCAACCAACAATATCTTCCTATGTATCAAAACACCAAGGTGGAACGTTTTGACGTATCAAATTCATCGTATCGACAATATACATTACTGAAAAAAATTAAAAATAATATAATTGAACCAAGAATCTTCAACCAGAATTATTTCCGCCAAAAGAACGTTAACTTTGAACTCGTGACGACGTCAGGTACATATGGTGTGATGAAAACTGAGATACCCGAAATGCTGACAACTAAGTCTTTTCTTTGTATGGGGGGCGTGGCCCGCGTGACCAGAATCATCTTTGATTACATCAACCGCTAGTCCGCTACAAAGCTCAGAGCTGAATATTTAGCACCCACCTCAGCCACAATGATATAACTTTTAGCGTCCATATTGACATCCATATCAGACGCATCTTGCAAGCAGACCCAGATATACCATTAACCCTATCAAAAGTAGATAAAATAGATCGCGCCCAGTACAGCCTCATGATGTCCGGACTATTGAGCTGATAACGAGAAGAAGGAGGAGGAGGGTGGAGGAGAAAGCGAGGGGGGAGGTGGAGGAGGGAACTTCAGGACATTCGTCCAGCGTGGCTGGGCTGAACTTCCGGTTTTGTTCACATGTCACGGATTTTACTGTCAGGGCCTGGGGTGGTTATGTCGTTGTTGAGTGTGATTATTTAGATCCAAATTGGTTTAATTTGTAAAAATCGGATCATTACACTCTTTAAGTGCAACAGAAAAGTTGCAACTTTCCGACAAAAATTGCGAAAATTTGAAATTGATCATGAAAAACTAGAACTGTAAATTTATTCTTATAAATTGTAGCAGTCCAATTGTAAAACAGTTGGACACTATTTTTAATAAGATTCTGAAATATTCTAACAAACATCCGGTTATCACCAACCTTATCACCGGGAAAACGGCAGAAAACCTCCACTTCTTGTCCAACTTCGTAGGTAGCGCTTACCGACTCCCATCCTCGCGCTCTAACTCGTCCTGGTGTTGTTATTGGGTATTTTGATGATAGTGTTTTTAACAGTGGATTGAGATTTTCGGCTATGAATTTTCTCTTTCTTATATGCTTGCTTACTAAACGGGAAGGGGGCGTTTATAGTGAAAATTAGCACATTTTTATAATTTAGCCTACGTGTGGGTGTCAAAAATGTTTCGAATAATTTGCTGAAAGTCAACAAAACTACCAGTGCAGTAGACAACTAAAATAACGTTGTAATTTGTGCCTTGACAGTGTAGCAGTGAAATGAAGAAATTGTTTACATTATCACGCGGAAATTAATCGGTAGTATGGCAAAAACAAGAGTTTTCTAAAAATAATCTACAAAACTAATCATCAACTAATCAAGAGCTGTAATTATCTAACTACTTAATTAACATTTATAAATCCACAATGAAATGTTCTGAAAAGACTGGCAATATAAGTACAATTTCTCTACAGTAACAATGCCCTTCGGGGCAGAACACACCAAACAAGAGCGTTTTTAAGAATAGGGCATGGGGCCAATCAAGTTTGTACTGAGTACCACAGCTCAGATATGAGCGCTGTTGAAGCTTAATCTGGTTGGCCGTTTAAGTGAGAAAATCCATAGAAAAGGTAAACCAGGAGAGTATTCTCTCCATCAATTTTATGAAATTCAACTCATGCAAGAAACTTATGCAAGAAACTAATGCGAGATGCGACCAATCAACATCGAGAAACGTTGTCACATGACAGCAATCTCACCTTGATAAAACTGGTCGACAGAAGGGCAGACGACCTCGTAAAGTTTGCAGATAGCGGGACGACGTAGGTTCTTGTTAACGTCACTCCACTTCCCGGTAGCGTCGCTTAGCACGGCGTATTCTTGTCCTCCGTACTTGTTATCCGGCTTATCTGGGGAGGGATTGTTACAGAGTTTCAGAGGGTGAGGGAAAATTATTTTAAAGGGAAATGAAATGTTGAAATGGGTAATGAATGTTTTCAGGAATATTGAGTACCCATTAAGGGATAGTAGGAGTAAGTAGAGAAGAAGGTAAATTGGAATGTCGGCGGTTGGCGGGTGTTAAGTTCAGGTTTAGATCTTTAAGTTTGTCAGGTGCTTATTGGAAGGCCCCAATTCTATATATAGTTGACATCATAGGGGTATATTCTGTAATATTCAATACGATTTAGATGCCCACAGCTGTTATTAGATAATCAATTATTAAGAGACAAACTCACCATCAGCCCAGTTACTGAAAGTAGTGGCAGGGTCCCCGGAGAGAGTCCAAACCCAGGAACCCACAGGATCGGGGTCTTCTCTTGTCAGTCCTATCCAAACGTAGCCCGCCTGAAATTCAAGCCTTTTTTACTGGCTGTTTCACCAATTCCAGCAGGCGTTGGGAATTTCATATTATATTATTTATATTATATTATTCATATTTCAACATAAGATAAGTAGTGCGAGACGAAGGACAAAAAAATGTAACAATTTGAAACTAGAAACTTCAAATGCTTTACGGTTCATTTCTAGATTTTGAAAATCGAGCATTATGTATTTAACGTACATTGTTGTCTGCAGCAAGTTTCTGGACTTTAGCATTCTCGGCCATGTCTAGAATGCTGACCAAGTGAGCTTTTCTGTTGTTGCAAGCTTCTTCCGCTTCGTCCACCTGATGAAATAATGAAATATACGTTACAATATCTGGAACATACGTTATCATGTTATAAATATCCGTCAAAAAAAGTCAAAAATACGTCAAAAATTTGTATTGATAATGTGCCTCAAAATATCTGGGAAATTTGGGGATCAATTATGCTATTTTAATTTTAAGGAAGCATTATTTGCAGGTTAAGTTTTCGCAGAAATTTCAAGAAAATAGGGAGGTGACATGCTTACATAGTAAGGTCCAGGGAGGTAGAAATAGTCGGGCTCTCTGCTGCTGACTTGATAAGGCAACGAATCTTTTTCCAGAGTCACGTAGGCGGTCTCCGTTTTTAGTCTCATCGCGTTTACTATTACACATTGGTATACACCTGAGGGTAAACGTATTGTAGTCACTACAGTCAAGCACATTTCACAAGAATAGTCAAGCAGGTAAAATTTTTAAGATGAGTACTGCACTTGGAGTGCACAAAAAAACATGTGAAAATCGCGTTCAAAATAAAGACAGGTTCAAATCGGAAAGTTACGGATTGATAACGATAAAGAAGTCGCTATTGTTAAGAAAGTCACGCACGTACAAAATAAAAGTCACGTACAAAATAAAAGTCACGTACAAAATAAAAGTCACGTACAAAATAAAAGTCAGGCACGTACAAAATAAAAGTCACGTAATAGATAAAATCACGCACGTACAAAATAAAAGTCACGTACCGAGATCACTCTCGTTAGACGTCTCAAACGTGAGGGCGCTGCCTTTAGACAAAACTCCATCTATGGTCTTGTCGGAAAAGTCAGTTGTAAACCGAGAGTTCCACAGGAGCTTCTCTCCGTTCTTTAGCCACAGAATCTGGTTTTGTCCCGTCTTTTCGACGTAACACTCTAGCGTAAACGGTGCGTACTGAGATTGAGGTGATTACCGAATTTGTGCAGATAATATTTTAATATTTTATACCTGGAGGCTAGACTAACGGAGATTTATATCAGAAAGGTGTTAAAAATGTAAACATGACCGACAGAATTTCGGTAGCCGATAGCCCTTTTCTTGCTTTTTCTTGTCTAATGTTAATTTCTCCCTATCTGATTGTTTGCTCTACAAAAAAGGTACTGAAAAATAGTTTCGCTTATGCCCACCTGATTCGGCTTGAGCACGTGAATCTTCTGAGGCACCCGTGTGACACTGATACTGAAGTCGGCTGGAGCGTCAGAAATCCCGATGTAGAAGTGAGACACTCTCTTGTTATCCTCTCTTCCAAAAGCGTTATTATTCATCACACACTCGTATTTTACTTTGTTGTTGATGTTACTGGCGACCAAACGTCTATTACTGTCCTGAAAGTTTAATTTTGCATTTAAAACAAGCAACTGGTCCATTCACTTCACAATTTACCTGAAGTAAACATAATTTGATCGAATGAAAATAACCAGATCTTAACATCCTCAAGGAGAAGACTATTTCCCTAAACTGTAGATTATCTGATCTAACTAACCTCTAGAAGAAGAGAATCCGATCCTCTTATAGAAATTTCAGAGTTATCGTCACCCTTTATATACCAGCTGTATGTGGGTGTCGGGTAACCTTCAGCAGCGCAAACCAACGTTACTCGACCTCCTGGATCATTCTCATGTTCACAGAGTGTATGAATGAATAAATGTACAGTGTAAATGAATAAATGTACAATATATAATGTATGAATGTACAAATTGCATGTACACACAAAAAACTTAATCTAAAAGTGATGTTTTTCTAACAAACCTGCAGCAATATCAACACTGCCTCCAGTAGCTGAATATGACGAGAAAACCGGTATTGGCACTTTTTGGATAGGTGAATCAAAACCATCTTCTGTCGTGACCTGGAATAGGATAATTCTTTACCGTGAAGTTTTAAGTATATCGTCCTGACCACGCCCTACTATACCTGATAAGAACTGAGCAGTATATCGTCCTGACCACGCCCTACTATACCTGATAAGGAACTGAGCAGTATATCGTCCTGACCACGCCCTACTTTACCTGATAAGAACTGAGCAGTATATCGTCCTGACCACGCCCTACTATACCTGATAAGAACTGAGCAG
>JH152923.1:133976-145220 GCA_000226015.1 Mnemiopsis leidyi | reverse complement strand
GATCTGGCATGTGAATCAATCAGAGGACCGGTTGGAAAATAAGGCAGGGGGACTGTCCGAGTGGGAATTGAATCAGCAACCTCCGGTTACTGTTGCTATAACCACTAAGCAACCCAGGTTATACCAACAGTAACTGGAGGTCGTGGGTTTAATTCCCACTCCAGTCCCCTCCTCTTATTTTTCAACCGGTCCTCTGATTGATTTACAAGCCAGATCCTGTAGCTTTGCGTTTGCTTGCTCACAACCCCCTTAACATTATCACAGACACCCCGGTAGCAAGTTGGCCTAATAAGGCAGTGCTGTACATTGTACAAGCAACAGTGTATAAAAACACTTGGTTCTTACCTCCAACAACATTTAAAGAACCATAAGGTACTGTGTAATTATCTAGACTTAAATGCTACACACAGCAATACACACAAAACAGTTGCAATGTACTGCTGGGTAAACATTGTAAAAGCAGGTTGTTTTGCCAAAACACTTTATTTGTAAAAGCGTCCTTGTACCAGGCGGTCGATGTACCTACTGCTAGTTATTTTCATCCGTGGAGCTAGCATATTGCCAGATATTTCCATCTATGCACCTGGCATATCACCAGTTACTTCCATTTATGCACCTGGCATATTGCCAGTAATTCCCATCCCTAACTTGTAGATTGTACCTGGCATTTTGCCAGTTGATTGCGTCCTAGTACCCGGCATGATATTGCCAGTTAATTAGGTCCTTGAACTCGGCAGATTAACAAGGAACAAAATTGTGCAGGAAAATAATTTATAAAAGAACATTAGTACACACAATGGTCCAAATACTTTCAAGTACAACCCAACAATCGTTTCGATTCCGATGACCTCGCGGAATCCCGACCTGAACTAAAAAAACAAAGAACAGTTCATGTGAATCAGAGACAGTCCCTCCATAATCGTTAGCATTCGTCCCTTGTCGTCAATTGTCGTCACCTCTCTGCGATCTGCTGACTTGGCTGAGGCTCCCCCAACGTCCTGGAACCGCTCTTCTCCCTTAACCTCAACATGTTCTCCCGGTCGAAGGGAGGAGGGACTTTCAGCCGACCGTCAGGAGCCACCAGGTGGGGGTGTGTGGAGGACAGTCTGGCAAAGAGCGGGCTGTCCGGACTCCCTGATACTTCTCGGTGCCACCATTGTTTAGCTGAGGGGGCATCGTCATCATCGGAAATTATCGTGTTTGTTTAAACTTTAATATGGCGAATTACCTATACGTAGGAGTTTCCTAATACTTCAAGTATTTGAAGGTGACACCCTAGGTCCGCCGTCTAATTTGTTGCTTAATAGGCGGACCCTTTCTAGCTAAGTAGAGCTTACTTAATTTACCAGAAATTATCACCATCACTGTACACAAGAATCAAATTCATATTTTTAAGGAACAAGAACTTGAAATACCTATTGAATTACCTACGCCTAAAGGACTTTAAGCATTAAATGCTCTTACAAAAACAGAGATACTCACCTCCCAAACCGCTGTCGAAAACATGAAATCCGCTGGCAAACTTCGCAGAGTGCTCGATAGGTGTGACAAGAGCACTGGCTAGCCTGTCGGCTGTCAACTTAGATCCTGAAAAATGTGATGTATAAACGTGATGCCCTGCATGCTCTTGTATTTTAGAGCATTAATTGATAATTTGATATTAGCATCACAGATGTACTATGATTCAAGCCAATTACGCATTACAGATGTATTATGATTTAAGCTTAATACGATGGAACTCAAAAATAAATTCCAGCTCTAAAATCAACAAAATCTAGATAAATTCACTATAAGTATAATGATTCTAGCATATAATCCTCAGTATATCCCCTACCAGTTAGGTACTCCACCAGCTCCCGTGGTCGCTTTCCCGCTCCGTGCTGCAGGAAGTGCTCCCTGAAGTACTCCCCTGCGTGACGAGAGAAGGGATCCAACGCGAAAAGTTCCTTGTAGAGAATGTTGGCGATCCCTCTACACCATAGGTGTGAGTAGAGTTGACCTCCCTGCAATTGGTACTTTGAGTAACGAGCCTTTAACTTCAAGTGAACTTTTGAACCTTAACCTTCTGTTCACATTTTTGAGTATCATATTGTTTTTGTTTTGATTTATCAATAATATTTTGGGTTTTAATTAAAGGGGTTATTTCGGGAGACGGGAGAGTCTGACATTGCTAATGTAATATGAATTTTATTTCCAATTGCAATTCTAACTCTAAAACGCAGGATATTGATAATCCAAGCAGATTTACATTGAATGTGAAAGTTTATTTAAGACTGATTAGTTTTAAGCGTCCCTTATCGTACGTATGACTCAAGGATCATTTAGGGTATAATTTAGTGCTGCTCATAATAATAGCGCTAAAATTTCTTTCAGTTAATTAAGGTAGGAAATGAATAACGGATATCCTCAGCCTCGTTGTGTCAGCCCAACTTAGTTAAGTTCAATGTTCATCTACTTAATAAAAGATTTGATGAAGAACAATAATTTCAGGGACAGTAAAGAAATCTGATCATTTTCTTAAAAGCTAAAATTGTCAGTAGCGTTGTACAACTAGCTAATTTCTAAGTCATTGCTTTTTGACAAAAGGAATGGATTGAGATGTTCCGATTTTTATTTAGTTGTGCTGATAGGAAAGTAGGCCATTTAGGTAGATATGGCTAAGCAGTTGTCTGCAGTTACAAAGGGATTAATTGTTCGTGTTAGGCTTAGGGTTGCTCAAAATTTGAAGTTAAAATACCCATTACCAAAACTAACAGATAAAATGTTGTCCACAATTCGCACAACCATAGTATTAGTACTTAACATGTCCATGTAAATAAAGGATAACAAGAGAAAAGATGTTTCATATCGAGATAAAAGCGCTAATGGTTGTAATTTTCCTGCTGCAAGCCGCCAACATAGAAAGTACAAACAAGCGCCGGTTTAACATCCTCAACTTCGGACCAACTGAGAAAGACTATGTCATCTTTCAACATGACATGAGTC
This sequence comes from Mnemiopsis leidyi, assembly GCA_000226015.1. Taxonomy (NCBI): domain Eukaryota; kingdom Metazoa; phylum Ctenophora; class Tentaculata; order Lobata; family Bolinopsidae; genus Mnemiopsis; species Mnemiopsis leidyi. The sequence goes on along the minus strand of JH152923.1, from coordinate 142,235 downwards.
AGTTTGAAACAGGATTCACGTTATGTACCTGGGTCAGAAAGTTGTACAGTGTGAGCGATCATACCTGGTTCTCCTATGCTGTGAGCGGCCAGGTATACGAACTAGGAATGACCGACAAGGGAACACAAACCAGAATATTTGGCGACGAGACCGATCTCACCAGTCTCTACACGGTGACACCAGGAACCTGGTTCCACAATTGTTTATCATGGGACAGTGTCACATCCACAAGAGATGTCTATATAGACGGAGTGAGGGTTGATAGTAAAGCTACCCCTGCTGGAAGAACACTCAGACAAGGAGGAAGTATCGTGTTGGGGAACGAGCAGGAAGGAGTGGGTACAGGAATGGATGGCGCGGACATATTTGGTGGGGAACTCTACAAACTTAACATGTTTACAAGAAAGTTGAACGACACTGAAATACGAGAATTGTCAGTGGACATGTGTTCTGAAGTTGAGATGAAGTACGGAAATGACAGAGGACTGAAGTGGGAGGATTTACTTCAGAAAACAAAGCATGGGAATGTTGTTGAAAAAGATGGGTATTTTGGGTGCATGCTTTGGAACACAGTACGTGATATGAAGATGGAATACGAGGCTTACGAGGCTCTTAAGAAGCTAAACAACACCAGTGAATACAACAGCACCATCTTTGAAGAAAAGAACGCTGATCTTTTCTTATTGGGTCAGTCACGAAGTTTTGACAATTGTAACAAAGATCATTCAGTTTAAATTTTACATTAACGCTATGTAGTTTAAACGTACATCATAACTTTTTCTTGACAAATTAAACCTTTCAGGCAAGGAAACAATTCAGCTCATTACATTGATTCTAGCCGGAACCTCTGCGTTGAATACACTGACGATTTTCTTCTTTATCATAAACAAATGTCTCTGTAACCGAAAGCCCGGTATGGCTGAGCACGAATATGCGGAGAATGTTGTTGAAGCCCCAAACATTCCAGCTGCTGATACCAAGCCCTCACACGGAGATGATACAGTAGACGAAGAGATAATATACGATGATATGCAACTTTACAATATGTAGTCTTTGTTTAAAGTGAAGAGATGTGATTACTAGGACTCAAAGAAGAGCTGATATTACGAAGTTAACAACTTGCGAATTAAGGAAATGCAGTAAAAACCCATGTATCAATCACCAATCAACAACTCAGAACTAGTAAAAACGCATGATGAAAGAATTATAGGATTGCAATTATTTTCGGTATCAAAATAATGTGTCTACTGCTACTGAGATTATTGAATTAATGCGATTTTCTATCTTAAATGTTTTTAAATTACTTTTATTACCTCGCGTTGCCGTCCATATAAAATTTGAGAAAAAATAAGCTGAAAATAGAGTGTGCTTAACAATTTAGATGTGAAGTGAAGAGATCAAAGCAGTAAGTATCTTTTTACAAAGAATTGATCCCCTTCCTCATGCTTAAACTAGTTGAATATTGGATAAGATGTGATCAACGGAGTTTTTATTAGGACTGGTCATTGGCGGTTTTTGAAGTCAAGTCTATTTGTTGATTTTCGAACTTGAATTAATCCAACATACCAATTCTAAACTGCTCTGATTTTTACAACATATTAATAAGCAGGTATTTGAACGGACACGATTTCCACTGAAAGCCAATTCAAGAAATTCTTGGGCCGGCACCGTGCCGAGTCGGGTATGATCGGACAATCTGTGCATTGTCTGGATGAGTACTTTACCAATTGAGCTACCGGCTCTAATAGTGGAAATCGTGTCTGTTCAATATCTGTTCCGTACATATCATGTGGCTTGGTCGATCCATCGGCCCATCCACAATATAATCCGACAGACATAAGATAAACGAGGACTCTATATAAAGAAGATGACATGTACTGGTGACTGTCATGCTCCTAACACGTTCATTAGGGTAATCACACACGTTAATGAATTCTTAAACACATCCTAAACACACATGTAAAACGGAATTTTTATTTTTTCTGAACGAGAGATCCGAAAAAGTGCACAATTGACCTCAACTGTTGGAAACTGCACAAACGGTTCTTGGCCTAAAATTGGCCACTGAATCAAAATAAGTAGGTCCCAGAACCCAAAACAAACAAAGTTAGGTTTGTGATTTTTCAACAACCTTTGTATTCCTAAACAACCTTAAATGTCTTGGGTGCAGTAAATTTGGGACGCTGGACCGACGCTGGACGGTAGGGCTCCCACTCCGTGCTGCAGAAAGTGCTCCCGGAAGTACTCCCCTGCATGACGGGAGAAGGGATCCAACGTGAAAAGTTCCTTGTAGAGAATGTTGGCGATCCCTCTACACCATATATGGAATTAGAGTTGACGTCCTCTCAATTCGTACTTTGAGTAACAAGCTTTTTAACTTGTGATTTTTGAAACCTTAACATTCTGTATTTTGCAAGGATCTTAAACTGCTCACCTCTTAGTACCAACCACCTTTTAATAGTCTTGTATTTGTAACATTTTTGAGTATTATTATGTTTTCGTTTCAATTCATTCATGAAATTTTGGGTTTTAAAGGGGTTATTGCCGGAGAGTCTGACATTGCTAATGTAATGAGACATCTATTTTCAATTCCAATCATAATTCTTTAACACAGGATATTGGTAATCCAAGCAGATTAACATTGAAAGTGAATGTTTATTTAAAGCAGATTATTTTAGGCGTCCCTTATCGTACGTATGACTCATAAAGATCATTTGGCGTATCTTTAAGTGCTGCTCATAAGATAGCGTAAAAATTTCGTTCATTAAATTAAAAGGGAAATGAATAACTGATATCCTCTGCCTTGTTGCGTCAGCCCAACTAAGCTAAGTTCATCTAACAAATAAAGAAGTACAAAAAATACAAATACGAATACGAAACTTTTCCCGGTGCAAAAAACACATATATTACAATATTCATATATCCTTCCATAACTGTTTCTATGGCATTTCGTAAGTCCTATAATTTGGGTTGAGACCTAGTGGCACATCATCTGAGCCAGTTTCATGAAGGCGTTCCTTCCCCCCTTGCCCCTCGTAATGCGATGACGGTGCTCTTGAGTATTGCAAAAGTCTTGTCCTTACATAATTTTTCATGATAATTGTTCTTTCGTTTTTATAAAACGCCAATTTTTCCACCAGTTGTTTGATAAAAGCATTGCATAATGCACCCATTCCTCCGGACGTGGTAAATATGAGAGGTACAAATGATCCTTTCTCTGCGTGTACAACCCTTTCTTCGTATGCATCTTTCTTTGCTTCTTCTTGCTCTGAATATATCTGTTTGAGGTCCCCGCAATTCGGGTGAGTAACACAAATATCGAAAAAAGAGCGCTCAAACGAAGAATAGATCCCAACAGTGCCTCATCCACAAGGAGCTTAACAACGCCATTCTTCAACTTACAAGTGAATTGAACAACACCATCGTTGAAGAAAAGAACGCTGTTATAGAGTTGAACAAAACCATGAAGAACGCTATCGCTCAACAGAGCAGCAAGACACAGAGTGAAATAAGAAGTCTCAAGGAAATGTCTCAAGAAACCATTGACCGTAAGTAGTTAAAATGTGTTACTACAGGTGAAAATTAACTGACAGGTATTGAATTTGAATTTGAATTTTATTAAATTTTACACAGCAATCATAAAAATCAACATGTGGAGCTTCAAAATTGCTGCAAGTCAGTCAAGTTGACTGTTAGTAGCCAACCCCACTAAGACCTAAAATATGATATACTAGTAATTAATAATCATTAAATTCTATTCAAGGGCTGCTTAAATTGAATAAACTGTAGAAAATATGGTCTAACCAAAAATTACCTGAACAGATATGCAGAAATCAGTTAGTAGTCGGTTATGTTCTAAAGTCATTTTTGATCTTGGCTACAATTAAGATACATATACCATATCGTCCTATATAACAATTCTTTTTTCGCCCAACACCACCTTTCTTTTATTGTATGAGCTCTGAACATATCATGATCTACGATAGAAGAAGTTTTAAATCATTATTCATTCAGCAGGGACAATTAACTAAAAACATCCAGGCCAAGAAACACTTCAGATGATATCTTTGGTGCTTGTTGCTACTTGCATGTTAAATACCCTGATCATGCTTTTCTTTACCGTTTACAAACTCTGGATTTATAAGAGAAAGTCTGACTATGCAGTGAAGATAGACGATAATCGATCTCCGAACTCTCAAGCAGAAAATTCAGAGACCCCGAACGAATATATCACTAAAGATGAGATTTACGAAAACATGGAGTTAGATACCTACTGTGCTGATTAAGGAACAAAGTCATAATGAATCACAGTAAAAATATGCATAAATGAACTCAAAATCGAGTAGACCAAAAGTCCTTGTGGATAACGATAATTCAATATTGAATCAATATAGTTATCGTTTGACAATGTGGATTTTTTTTACCTATTTGTAATATTCTTACAAATATCCAGTTACCACATGGAGCAAGGACTGTACGATAAATACATATATGTTATAGATGATTCATGATTTGTTCCTTATGTAGTTTTCGAATATGATCGGACTTAAAACTTAACTTAATGATAGAAAATATTTTTTTCAAAATTAATCAGTAAGTCGGCAGGTTGCAACTCCTAATTCCCTGTGTAGCAGTATACGAACATACAATTTCACGGACTTACGTTCGTCGTTCTGTAGGGAAAACTGTAGTCTTCCTGATCTCGGTTACCCTAATATTGCTGCGAAACCTTTAGACAACGATCTCTTCGATCATCTCTAGGATGACAGTGAGGGAGAAAAGCAGGTGTGAAGTGAAAGTATCTTGTCCCCGGCTAGAATTGATCTTCTAGAAACTCTTCCCTTACACAACTTTAACTTTTAGGATTCCTCTAGGTTTAATGAGTAGACTCAATAATTGTGCTTTCCGTTGTTGGTATTGGGAGAATAAATCCAGGGTCTACCAGAACACAGCAGCTAACGAATGTTATATGATACTTACAATTCACATTCGAAAATCGAATCTTAAGACATCTCTTACAATATCAAATTTTCGGTCAGAAAGGTACGATACGAAAGTCGAAAATCACCTAGTACCATGCGACTTGATAACGCGTTAATTCAAGTTATTCGATCATCAACAACGCTTGGACAACCTCTAGTTGAATTTGCTACTCGTCATAACGTGACATTCTCATGCTTTATTTTTCATTTTAAGTTTTAGAAAAATCACGGTAATCACCTGATCTATCTTTGTTTGCTGCCTTAAACCGTTTTAAAGTTATGAATTAAGTCCCAGATCTTATCTAAAGCACCAAATTAACTTTATCTGTTATGTTCCTCGTTCTGTTCGGAAAACTTTAGTCTTCCTGATCTCGGTTACAATAATATTGCTGCCAAACATTTAGACAACGATCTTTTCGATCATCTTCACGATGACAGTGAGTAAGAAAAGCAGGTGTGTAGTGGCAGTATCTTGTCGCCGGCTAGGATTGATCTTCTAGAAACTCTTCCCTTATACAACTTTAACTATTAACATCCCTTTAACTATTAAGATCCCTCTTAGTCTAATGAGCAGACTCAATAATTTTGCGCTCCGTTGTTGGCATTGGGAGAATACATCCGGAGTTTACCAGAACACATCAGCTCAGGAATGCTATATGATACTTACAATACAACTTTTAATCTTGTGACCTTTCTTCACATTTTCTGTCAGAAAAGTATGATACGAAAATAACATAACCATTCGACTTGATTACACGTTTTTTATGCGATTCCAAATTTAATTCAAGTCATACGATAATCAACAACGCTCGACAAACCACTAGTTAAATTTGCTTATTTGTCATAACGTGGCATTCTCTTTATTTTATTTTTCAGGTTTTGGTAAAATCACCTGATGTGCTTCTGTTTGCTGCCTAAAACCAATACAGAATTACCAATTAAGTCGTAGGTCTCATTTAAGTTACCAATTACCATATTTACTTTATTCAGATTCTTTAGAAGCTATGCTCCAAATCTAGCCTATGATTTTCTATTCAATGGCGGTATTTTGTTACTTTTGCTAGAAAAACAATGCCCGTTGCAGTAGGATGAACACTATAACAAACAAAATAATTTTTTTAGAACATCGCTTAAGAACAAGTATAATGGTCGTTTAAGAACAAGAAGAAAGGTCGTTTAAGAACAAGTAGAATGGTAGTATAATTGTATTTCAAAATGAGATGCAGTTTTCCAAAAATGGAAAATTATTTTAAGAGGTGTTTTTGTAAGGGGAAATTGTTCTTCGTACAATGTAATATACATGCATTGCTGTAAAATTTGTGATAATTGATAAATGTTATGTTGGTAGGTCAACCCGCCCCCTTAAGACCAGGGCTGGAGAACATCGTAGGTCGTTTTATAAATTGTGCGACAAAAAAGACGAGAAAGGTTGGTTTGAATTCTGATGAGTTTGCCCTGGGCAACCACCAAAGGGTGACCATTTACTTCAAAATAGACCAGATTTTGATAATAATTATGTTTCAATTTTTTGAAGTCCTAAAATATTAGATGTTTAAATTGCCTAATTTCAATCTGGATAGATATGAGATAATCACGTACTTTACTAGATGAAGAAGATGGCATTTCTCATGACTGTCATACTCCTGATGCAGTCTGTAACCGTGAAAAGTACAAGTGATCGTGATCACAACATCTTAAAGTTCGGACATACTGAGAACGACTATGTCATGTTTGCACATGACATGAGTATGTTTACAACAGGCTTTACAGTTTGTAGCTGGGTCAGAAAGTTGAGGAACGATGGAGTTCCAACCTGGTTCTCCTATGCTGTTATTGATCAACCGCTCGAGATTCAGATATCTGATATGGGGGACAGAACCAGGATATTCGGTGACTCCACCAATCTAGCCAGTCTTTACACGGTGACACCAGGAACCTGGTTCCACAATTGTTTATCATGGGACAGTGCCACATCCACAAGAGATGTCTATATAGACGGAGTGAGGGTTGATAGTAAAGCTACCCCTGCTGGGAGAACACTCAGACAAGGAGGAACTATCGTGTTGGGGAACGAGCAGGACAGCGGTCCTGGGGCTGGAATGGACAATGTAAATATATTTGATGGTGAACTCTACAAACTCAACATATTTACAAGAAAGCTGGACGACATTGAAATACGAGAAATGTCAGTTGACATGTGTTCTGAAGTTGAGATGAAGTACGGAAATGAGCGAGGACTGAAGTGGGAGGATGTACTTCAGAAAACAAAATATGGGAATGTTGTTGAAAATGATGGGTATTTTGGGTGCATGCTTTTGAACACAGTACGTGATATGAAAATGGAAAACGAGGCTTCTCTTAAGGAACTTAACAACACCATTCTTCAACTTACAAGTGAATTGAACGGCACCATCGTTGAAGGAAAGAACGCTGTTCTAAAATTGAACAACACCATGCAGAAAGCTATCGTTCAACTGAAGAACATGGACAAGGAACTAAGCAGCAAGACACAGGGTGAAATTTTAAGTCTCAAGGAAAGGTCTCAAGAAACTACTGAACGTAAGTATTAAGTTATAAGCATTTGTTACTACAGGTGAAAATCGCCACCTTTCTTTTATTCAGTTAACTCTTAACATATCACAAACAACTAACAAGGATCAAATAAGTTTTCAATCATTCAGCCAGAACTATTAACTTAATACGATCAGGCCAAGAAACAATTCAGATGATATCTTGGGTGCTGGTTGCTACTAGCATAATGAATACTCTGATCATTCTTGTCTTCACCGTTTACAAACTCTGGATTTATAAGAGAAAGTTTGGCTATGCAGTGAAGATGAACGACAATCAATCTCCGAAATCTCCAGCAGGAGATTCAGAGACCCCGAACAAATATATCACTAACGATGAGATTTACGAAAATATGGAGCTTGATACTTACTGATTAAGCTACAAAGAGATAATGCTTCTCAGTAAAAATACGCATGAATAAATTTATAACCGAGTAGACCAAAAATCATTTTGAATAACGATAATTCAATATTAAATCGGATAGTTATTGTTTAAACAAGTAAATTTTTGTGACTATTTACAGTACGTATCTTCAAAATATCCAGTAACCGCATAGAGTATGGACTGTATGATGAATGGATGTATTTTATTTCTTTATTTTGAATAAAAACTCTAACTGGATAGAGAACTTGACGTGGAGATTTAATTACCAAGATGCAATTTTTCTCAATCACTCTACAACACATAACTCTGTGTGTGTGTGTGT
>JH152923.1:101284-118128 GCA_000226015.1 Mnemiopsis leidyi | reverse complement strand
ATTAACATCTGAAACTTCATTGGTACAGACTGAACAAGCACCACTCAAAACAATTTTAGCATCTGATAACTTTTCTGTCTCCGAAATAGTTTTCAGAAGTTTGCCTTTACGTGTGGTTCCCTTAACTTTGAATGAAAGATCAACCATGACGAACACACAAGAATGAACTTGACGCTGAGAAAAGTCTTTGACAAAACAAACAAGTATAGCTACCGGAAAGAGCTTTTGTTCGGCAGAGTGGCACGTATGATGTGTCCTCTGTGTTCACTAGTATCCTTTCACGGGGTGTGTGTCTACTAGACTGCCATCACACACCTCAATAAATGTATTTAATTTGTAGTGTTGAAATAGTAATTTATATTTATATCAAACCGTGTATCTTTATCAAGTATGCATAGGCTAGGTGAAAATGACAGCTGTCCAGTGGAACAATAATTACAAGATTAATTGCATATGGTTGGTCATATGGTTGGTCATAGCATATAATTGATCGTGTTGTGATGCAAAAACGAAGACAGTTATGATAAAAAAACTTTGAATTGTATGTATTGGATCAAAAAAATATAAACAAAATATAAACCTGAATATTATATAACTTACATAATGAAATTCTAAAATTGCTTAATAAAAAGGTTAAAAACAATATCCCATCAAATTTCAATTCATATAAGCTGTAAAAATTTGATTTAAACAAGAATTGCATAATCTGAATAACTTATCACATGGGTTAGTGTTAAATATTTGCAGCAACAGTTTATAATTAAACTTTTATAGACCAACAAAAACTTTTGGGCCCTGTTTATAATTTAAAAATCAAGGATAAAACGTAGAAAAGGTGGCATTTTAAATTTCAAATATACTCTAGCAGGCATGCATCTTCTAGATAGAATTAACACGTAACAATGAAGAATGCTGTTTCAAGGGAGGGTCCAAAATTCTTATTTGCATTTAACAGCGATTGACGAATTAGAAGTTAGAAACGTCCATTCAATATCAATCTACGCTAGTACCACGTGATGTTAGAAATTATTAAAAACATATGATCAAGACCTTGAATAACTGGTCTTAATCTTTAACATGACTGATCAAATAAGATCATTAACATAAAACTGTCATAATATATTGAAAGTATTTTTACGCTACCTTTAAACCTAGACCTACCACTAAAACTGGGCAGGTCCAAGTGTTAATATTAATGAACTAAATGTAAAATGAGCTATTCAATACTAAGTCTGCAAGCACTGTCACATACCAAGCGATCTATCAAACGAAAAATGGAATGGATGGAAACTGGTTTCTTCTTGTAGGGTTCTCCTCACAGTCACACATATCTTCAAACAGCGAATTCCATTCCCGAGCTGATGTCGGATCAACCATACAACTTCTCATGCCCTTCAGGTCAATACCGTTAATCATATCTAGTTTAGGACAGCCCTCGGTTAGTAAGGTTGCGTAGTTCATGTCGTCTTCAAAGGGGTGGTGGTGTACAAGACAGTTTGATTCAGGATTGTCGAAATTCCGGCATTGTTCAACATGTTTGAACTCTCGTAATTCCGGACATGTCAAATATTTGATATATCCAAACTTGGTGTGTTCTATTTTCAGGTATTCTAGTCTACATGAGATTATTTTCAGCGGATATAAAGAGAGGGATGTCCCAGTCAGTCCAGTAATCTCCAGTGACTTAATTGAGGCACTTTCTAGCACCCTTCTCAGCAGTGAATTCAGTGTGTATTGGTTTGGTCCATTTTCAGGTACAATTTCGCTTTCTTCTGAGTCTATTTCATCTGCTTTGGGGAAAAAAGCTGCTTTAAGAACAACTTTGGTAAGGTTTGGGAGGGTTCCAGCGATAGTATCGATCACCTTAAATGATTCCTTAGATTTGTCCAAAGATATATGAAGATGCGTCAGTTGTCTAGCATAGGACAGATAGTGACTGGCAATTTCAAAGTACAATGGCGGCAATTTCATGAACGGAAACTCAAGACCAAAACACGTCTCATAGGCATCCACAGTTAGCCTCTGTAGCCGTTTGAGTTCCTTGTCAGTTAGTAATTCTATTCTTTCAAGATAGGCATCTTTCCAGCGGTCCTTGCCATAGGTGACGTCAAAATCTATAGAAAGAGACAAGAGCCTTCGTCCGTTAACTCGTTTATGATTCTTTGAAGAAAGAGGTCGAGGTTGAACCATCTTCAAGACGTAATTTTCGGAGATAAACTGTGCCAATGATTTGCAGGTTGTTGCCATGGTTATTATGTCAGGGATGGACAAAAACTCAAAAATTTTGAGATGCATTTTCTCCGGAAGCACACAAAACGCTGATGTTTGGTTATGCTGATTTTCCAATCGCCCAACAACTTCAACGAAATATTTAGAATCATCACCCTCACCATCATTACTGTTCTTATGGGTGCTTTCTGGAGCCTTTGTCTGATCAGATGGAGCTTGCCTGGTCCCTCGAGAAGAATCTTTTTGATTAGAATGGTCATCTGGCTCAATGGTTGCAGAGCTGGAAGTCTTCTCCTGGTTTGAATTTAATTTTAAGGAATCAGATTGCTGTGTTCTTTGCCGTTTCATACTCGAATCTGTAAATTATAAACTTGATAAAGGCAAAAATAGATACGTACGTTCAATCTTTGCATCGACAAATTTCTATTTTGCCAAACGTGTTGAGACAGCCAATAAGGATTCAATTCACAGCTTAAAATAAAATAGATATTAGCACATTAGAATTACGAAATGTTGTAAAGCAAGAGATAAGAATAATTTTTGCAATGGTAAATTTATCCACTTAATTGTAAAAACCTGATAATTTACAATACTTGACACTTGTTACCAAACAAAAACTCTGGAACAATCCAGAAATAACAACTGATAATTAATGAAATAAGTTAACAACACGGTTTGTGCAATTGCACGAAGTAAAAAGTAACCTCCCACTTAATTAGACAAATTATGAAATTGCTTGAATTCGATTAACAAAATAAAAACGTGAAATAACTTAATAAAAAGGGTAAAAAACCAATAACCATCTGAAACTTATATGAAAGTCCGATTACTCGAAAATAGAATCATAGTACGCAGATTTGACAGGGGTCTGATATTCGGACTTAGCCCGGTTACTACATCCTAGCAACTCTCCTGTCTCCTTATCACTAAACAGCGGAACACTCATCTCCCTTCCTTCTTTACTTTTGTTTATCCGTGTGTCTGTCGGTTTGTCTGTCTGTCTGGTTATAGGTGTTTCAAACTGTTCCCACTGCATCTCTGGGATTTCATCCCAATGGTGCTCAGGTTCCGCAGAGTCCGTGGCGGAGTGAGATAACAGCAGGGAGTCCCAAAAGGATGGTGTTTTGTCAGAGATTAAGGTTCGGAATTGTTGAAGTTTTTCTGAGAGCAGTCTGTCCTTGCTGTTTGAACTGAAGGGGTTATATACTATGAATAATCAAATATTTCACGACGGTTATATAAAATTAAAGACTTGTGACATAGAATATCACATGGAATAAATGACATAAAACAGAAAATTTTTGAAAAATGATATGGCCTCAATGATTGAAGCAACGTAATAAGATAAATTATAGCTTCTTCAGGATCTGTTATGATAAAGTTCGTATGAGGCACAATAAGGTCGAAATCCTCTTACCTAATCGTAGATTTCTCGTTGCAAATCAAAGACCCAGACTTAGGAACCTGCAGATTAACAACACACGCTACACCCCCAACATTAACATCTTCCCCAGCCCCATGGTACACCAGAACCTCACCCACACTCTCGGTATCAGCCATCAACACAACAGTGCGTGTGTCAGCTTGTCTGTTCGTCTGTAACACTTTCCCTATCAGATCACACTCAGATACTCCAGCAGGGACAGTACTGACAGTGCAGATAGGTTTGTGAGACAAGTGGGAGTAGTCCCCCTCTACTTCCCGGAACATGCTGGATTTGGTGGAAGAGAGAGATAGACCGCTGTTTCGGTAGGTCCCGCAGGAGATGTTGTACATCTTGTAGCGGCGACCTTCTTTTAATGGCTCCTGATGTTCAGCACGCCAGATAGTCAAGAAGTAGGGCTTCGAGTTGAGCTGCAGCGCGCAGAACACCTTGTGTTTAGCCAGGGATATGACTTTCCGTGGAGGACATTGATCGTTTAGCTCTTCCATCAGCTGTTTGTTGAGTTGAACTTCCTGTCGGCTCCTTTCTTTTTCACTGTACTCCGCAAGCAATTCCCGCTGAGTTGAAGTCAAAAGACTCTGCACTGATGAGGGATCGGGATGATCTTTTATCAGTTCGTACAACTCATGTCCTGAATCAATACCTCTTACTGCGTCCTTGCTTATCTTCTTGGCCTTGCTACTCTGATGTGCTTTCGATAACTTGTGAGTGATGTCTTCTATGGTTTTGTCACGTGTTTTGTCATATTCTTCTTGTCTCTTCCTTTCTTCTCGTTCCGAACGGAATATTTTCTTCCCTGCATGATAAGTTATCTATAACCTCCGAATATGTTTCCGGAGTTGTACAGGAAATCTGTCCAAAAAGACAGTAAACACGTCCATGAACCCTTAATTTTCGTTCTAAGTTCTAACTATAGAAAATTGTTTAGCAGTTTTTACAAATTACAAAAATTATCGCACTAAAGAAAACTGACCAGAAGGTAAAGTCTCAAGAAACTGTACAGGATACCGTCTGATGAGAACCACATCCACACACGCACATGTACCTCCATCTGCAGCCAACACGTGTAATGGTAGAGCTGGCATTGTCCCGACATCTGGAATGATTGGCATTTTGAATTAATAAATGATTATAACTCCATCGCTTAGTGAGTAGCTAAGTAACTTATTACTGAGGTGCTTTTATTTTATTGGGGAATTAAAACTTTTGAACATTCAAGATATTGGTTTTCACTTTATCTACTCCTGAAATTAAGCGTTCGCTTGTTAACTAACCACTTGTGAGTTACAAAGTTGTCACTTTTCATAAACGCCTATCACATGAATCCGTTCAAATAGTGAAAACGATCAAGTGCCACATTAACGATTATCTTTAAATACTGGAACAAAGTAGAGATGTAGCAAGCATAATAATTGTACGAAAAGACGATTCTCATTAACTCATTAAACATGATCACATCACTGCTGGTAATGCCAACACTACAAATGCGCCATCTTAACCAGGATTACCCTCCATCATACCATACGTAAATTGTCCGTGGAACTCAACCATGAACCGTTTCAACAATAGCCAATTACCGTGGCTAGAAAGGAGTGAAGTTGACCCAAGATCACTGATCAGGAACCGGAAGCTGCCAAAATAATAACCCGGTTCCAACCCAAGTAATTGCACTAAACAACCGGGAGTATTTAGCTGTCACATTTATCAGGAGTTGAACTGAAATATCAGGTCTACCACGCGAAGTGAGCATGAACTATCGCAGTGTGTGTGTGTGTTTATGTGCGTATGTAAATAAACTAATGTTTGTCGTATTATTCCCGTTATATCTATTATAACAAAACTTCCTTAGATTTCGAAGCGGAATAATTGCATAGCATAATAGCTGGCGCTCTGACTTTCTGAATACTGCGTCGTGTTTGCTCGAGCCTTTTTAACGTCTCCCGTCAGATTAACGATAACGATGTTAAACTACCATGAATTGAATTAGATGTTTGATACGGTTTCTATACGGTTTCTATAGACGCAGCAGTACCTTAACGATTGTTTAAGCAGATCTCGAATTAATCATATCAGACCGATCAATGTTTTTAATTCGTATGATATTCTGCGTTTATTAAATATTGTACTTGAGTGAATTGGCACATGAATTGTATACAATTAAGGTTCAACATCACTTGATTTTCCAAAGTCTCCAAATTTTAGATATCACAAGGATGCGAAATATGACCACGATTTTGGTATTTGGTATCGCGTTGTCTATAAGCTTTGGGACAGGGTACCATATTTCGGCAGATGATAAAGTGAGAATAATAAGGAGCATCTCAGATCAACCTGACGACAAGTTTGTTGTTTTCATTGCTTATTTTTAGAATCGCTAATCAAATTATAGTGACGATTATTCAACGGCCATAAACTTACGAATCAAATTCAACACCGGATACTTGTAGCGCAGCTTTGGAAATAGTTGAAAATATCTAGGAGTTTTGAAAACTGACATATCTCACCTACCACTATACTCCTACAGACAATTTAACACAATCCCACAGAGAAGCAACAACGGAGATCCCAGAGAGCACAATACCACCTCCCCCCTCAATAAACTACGGGAGCATGATAGGGATGGTGGTGGGAGTGGCCGTCCTCTTCACTTGCTCCACCTACGGGAAGTACGCATTCCGGGCCTTCAAGAGTAAGCTGGAGGACAACGCCGGACATCCCTTTCCGCCCGTAGTCTACTCTCAGGCTTATCAGGCTTCTCTTCAGGCTACCTCACCTAAACCTACTTTCTCACAAAGTCTATCGGCAGATCTGACGGTGTCTTCTGATACTACTGATACTACCCTGCCGGTCTTGTCACCAATCAAACCTACTAATAGCTTGACAGAACCTACTCCCGCCCCGACAAAACCTACTCCTGCCCCGACAAAACCTACTCCTGCCCCGACAAATGCTACTCTTGCCCCGACAAATGCTACTCTTGCCTCTTCTACCCCTACGAATGCTACTTCTGCAACTACACCTGACCAGAAAGCGACAAATTCTGGCCCAAAGCCAACAGAGTCTGGGCCTAAGCAGATTGGATCTACAAGAACACCTCCCATGCAGTCGACACACGGACCCACTACGGACCCATTGGAGGGGATGTTTTCAGAGAGTGAGACATTGGTCAAGTGTACTACTGTGTGAACTAGGGCTAGTTTGTTTGAAAATGATTAGTTGAAGGACATTGTGCAGAACCAATTACGTTTGAATCTTGTTATTATATACTGTAGTGCGTTTCTGAAACTGATATGGCAGTTTGGCTAGTTATTTGTGCACGTTTTTCCGTGCCGGGCGCCCTGTGCGTACAACAGCTTTGCTGAATTTTATGTTTTTATATCCGAACACTGATTTTAGATTTTTGATTATTTCTTCACACGTTTCATTATTTTCTCGAACGTTTTTGACACTAAAAAAGTGCATGTCAACAACAAACCAGATTGTAAAATTATTGATACTGGACCTCATCTAGATAAGTAGATGACTACCTAGATAAGTAGAATGTAGATGATTACTAGATAAGAAGATGACTACCTAGTATAACTACCTGTGTATCCAAGTTTGGCATGCCAGATAGCCGGTCTAACACAGTTGTAGTTCAACTTTAGTTTCAGAGTAGTTTTAGCTTGTAAGGGAGGAATACCATCTGTATGTGTTCCAATTACAGAGGAAGAGAAACTCACTATCTTGGAACCAACTTCGATAGCCTGAGAATGGAACAAAATAACTTCTTAAGATGATATGGTGTCATCCGGTCTATTTTCAGATAATTAACCTCTTTAACAGAAAATGGCATTAAAAATGGCTCTGAATTGTTCAAAAATCTTCAGATCAAGTAAATAGTAATTTAAAAATAAATATGTCACGTGATTTACACCGAACTTACCCGACTCTGAATGAGAATAGACAGGGGGTTATCTAGTACACAATCAAGACAGTACCACCCATCAGACACCTCCACAGTTTTACTTCCTATGCCTGACACCAACAATGTCATGGGTTTAGCTGGAGTGTCATCCTTCTCAGTTATCATCCTTATAGCTGACCTCCTTCCTTCGTCTACTTCAATTGAGTAGCGCAGGAGAAGTTGCGACATGACGTTTTCAGGGGTGAGAGCGCGGCCAGCGTAGACGGTAGGTTGAGTGCGCTCCTGACCTGCACACTTCCAAACTATAAGTCGGAAATGATTGGCTACCCACTCAGCTGACACAAACTGTTTTTTGATTTTAGGTGCTGCTATGAGGGACTGATAAAATTCAGCGTGTCCAGCTGATCGAGATTCAAGTAACTTGAGAACAACCCCACACCCTGACAGGATAACTTCATCCAAGTCATCATCCAGAAAATAGTCCGGTTTAGTAAACCTAAACTTTACAGCATTGTCAGCAGTGATCTCCTCCACCCCACACGACACTCCCATTTCAAACAGCTCCTCTGACTGGTAATGTTGGGGTGGAGGGAGCGAGGATAGGGGGTGTCGTGTTGACATGTGAGGGGTGATTAGTTTGGAGGAGGTAGGAAGGTTGGAGGTGGTGGGTTTCCATAGCATGCTTGGTTGAGCTGTTTTGTTGGGGAGGGGCTGGGTTGCGGAGGGTGTTTTGTTGTAGGGTGTCACGAAGGAGGTTTCAGGAGGGGTTTCTTCAATTGTACTGGAAAATTGTAAAACAGGTGAGACTGAGATAAAAACTAATTTTCTTACAATAATTTCTAATTAAAATTAAAGAGTGTCTATAAGACGACCGTAGAATTAAGAATAACAAACTTCTCAGCATAGCAGATCTCATAAAACGACGCAACAACCTAAAACATTAAAATCAACCTTTCAAGTTTAGGAGAGCTAAGAAGAGGAGAAAGTCCTGGTCTAGTCCGATGACTGATCGGAGAGGACACGACAGCACAAGATCGCGTTTTCTCTGTAACTGGACTGTTGAACCCTGATCGTCTTGACAACCTCCTGCAGTTAATAATGGGTGACGACGGGACACTCATAAGTAATCGTCCTTGCACTTGATGTGACAATTTGTCGAACTAAAATATCAAAAGCCTCTTCCACATTAACTCTATTATTTATGGACTATGGTGTTAGGCCATAATATTTTACAGTTTTCAATCAAAGAAACTTAAAACACAAATTTTAGCAACATAAACTTGAAACTTGTTTACCTTCGCTTGTTAAGGTATTGTACTGGAGAGGGATTATCTTCAGTGCTTTCTCTTCTGATCCTACTGATGACACTTTCTGACTCACCCTCACTGATTTGCCTCCTTCTCACTTTATCCGAGGGTGCTTCAACACAAGTACTCTGATCAGCTGACCTTATCCGCTTTGAGTTCTGTGCAAGGGACAAACTTAGCCTAGCACCGGGTTTGAATATCGGAGTTATTGCCTTCGGTGTGTGCTCTGTTTTTCTCAGTTTGAGTGCTGTATTTGGTGTCTTAGAAGATTTATTGGATGGCAGATCTTTATTTTTGTCCGAATTAACAGGTGCAATTTGAGAAGACATGATGTGATCAAGTGACTCTTTGCATACCTGAACATTCTTCCCACCGGCTGTAGAAAACCCAGAACTCAATTCAGATTGCCTCGGCAGTTGCGAGGATCTTACATACTCCAGGGCCTCGTCTCGGATCTCAACCGGAGCACCGCTTGCAGTAGAAAATCCCTTGGCAAGGCTTAACCTCGAAACCTTTTGTGGACTGCTGATTGCAATTAAGTTTGAGTTTTCGTCTCTTTTATCTTCAGAAACTCCTAAAGTAGCTGACAATTTTGAAGATGTATTTGGCACTTGAGATGATCTGATGTGACTGAGTGAGGCATCTGAAATTGTAACAGGGACCCCACTCGCAGTTAAAAAGCCTTTCATAGAGCTCGATGCTTCATTTGAGGCTAATTGGATTGACGTTGCGTTTAAAGTTAGAACATTCTTCGGGTCGTCTTTCTGAATGACAATCTCGTCATCCAAATCAGTTCCACTTTTATTGTCAGAAAATGATACCGTCTTTTGGTGAGTAGCTTTCAACGGAGCAGCTTGCGAAGACTT
This sequence comes from Mnemiopsis leidyi, assembly GCA_000226015.1. NCBI lineage: Eukaryota > Metazoa > Ctenophora > Tentaculata > Lobata > Bolinopsidae > Mnemiopsis > Mnemiopsis leidyi. The sequence continues at coordinate 108,375 of JH152923.1, read as the reverse complement.
AATAAAATTTATAGATTGAGCTGAAACGTCAACATTTTTTCCTGAGGCTGTTGAAAATCCTCCTAATTTGATATTTGTATTTTGAAAAGACGTTTTTGATTTCTCTTCAGAATGTAGAACTCTGGAGGCAGACTCAAATCCACCTCCATGGAGATCACTTTCATTTAGATCAGAAAAGTCTTCACCAAAAAAACTTGAAGGATCCTTTGGTTTTGAAACTTGTTTAGGTAGAGAATGTGTAGCTTTGGTGAACAACGGCATTTTTGACGTGTCTAAATCTGAGAGATCTTCCCCGAAAAAGCTAATAGGATCCTTAGCTTTTGGTGCCGGTTTAGGGGCACAAAGGTTGGGTTTGGTGAAAGATGGAACTTCGAAGGTGTCCAAATCTGAAAAATCTTCTCCAAAAAAGTTTAATGCCTTCTTCATTGAATTTTCTCGGATGTTTACTGGACATTCTTTGGAAGAGGCAGCAACTAAATGTTTGGATGCATTGGTGAAGCCTGTGGCTTGAATCCTGGATGATTCAGCCAGAATATTGTCACTTGTATTTTTTGCCACGGCTGTACTGTTATTAGTTTCATGAGGGTTTAAAGAGTTTGGTCTTTCCTCTAATTTTATTTTAGTATTTTTAAGGCATGATCTCTCAATTACCTCACTTTCTGAGAATTTACTTGCACTGGTGACAAGAATGTTCTCTTTGTTTTCTAGGTTGGCAATAGCTTTATCAAGGTTATCATAAACGTCATTGGGCCATTGACTGAATGCCATGGAATCTTGATTTTCGAACTGGTCGTCAACAAGATTCTGTTTGTCTTTTATAGGTTCTTGTGAATTTCTTTTCTTGTCCTTGTCAAGATTTGATAGTATTTTGTTGGCTTGCTCATAAACTTCGCTTGGCCACTGACTGAAACCTAAACTATCAGTCTCTTTTTGATTCATCAGAGAAAACTGAGTTTGATTTTGAGTTGCAGTTGGATATTGAAAGTTCTTCATCTCTGTTATTACTGGAGATTTATCCTCGGATTCAGTGTCAAAGGTCATGAATAAGGAATGTGCATCCTCAGAGGAAATAGCAGCCTCTTTCTCAAGATCTTTCTTAGGGGATAACTCTTTGCTTGAATTTTTCTCGAGAGATTCTTCCACATTTTGAATCGCCGATCCTCTATCATCATTAACAATTACCTCATCAGACAAATTTGAAGTATGTTCAACTAGATCTAGTTTACCCTGAACAACATAAGAGTCATATAAAACATCTGTAGCTTTACTTCTAGTGTGAATATCTCCCTCGGGATTAGTATGAGTTGCAATACTATTGGCTGAGTTTTCTAGATTTGAAAAAAGGGAGAGCTCTTTTGATTCTTCAGATTCTGATATCTTGACACTGCTTTTGTCCACTTCATCACTTGTTTCACGATGGTCTCCTTTAATAGGTGGTGATCTCGATGAATCCTCTTTGCTAAGGCTGTTCTGCCTTGATGATATGGACAGTTCAGAGTCAGATCTTGCACTATGAGGACTAGCGAATAGCTTCTTAGTTGCTTTCTGCAAATTAGAAAAATGTTGTCAAAACTTTGAGGCATCATCGTTTTCAAAAAAAATTTGAAGTCTGTTTAACTAGACTACAGAAAGAATGTATACCCTGGGCCTTGGGCCTTGATGGACTGACCTAGAGCAACTACTAAAATGGAAGATGAATTGAGTTGATGCAGATAAGAGCACTAATGATTCACCTGAGAATGTTTAGTATTAGGTCGGGGTGGAGTAGAGAACTCTCCGAAAGAATCAACTTTTGGTGCCGAAGAGTTACTATGGTGTTGAGCTGGAGTTTCCATGTTCGTCTCCCACGTCAAGACAGTATCTGACGTCATTTTTACTGATCTTGTACTGAAATCTTTAGACTGATTAGCTTAAAATAAGGTAGCAATATCTTAAAGTATTTCACAAAATACTATTAGTAAAAATACTATCAGACTGAACAGAGAATCAGTTAAAATGTACTTTAACTACAGATTTCAACGAAGTACAAAGAAATCCAAAACCAAACGTAAACTAAATATCAAAGATATTTTAATTCGGACACTCCAACAGCCACATGTTACACAAGTGTAACGGCCAATTACAGGAGGCCGAATGTACAATTATACATACACGCCAGTGACGGTTAAGGTAGTGTGTACCATACTTTTATCGCCCGAGACTTCGCTGCAATAGGCAGCTACTCATTTAACCCTCAATCACGGTTTCCCGATCATTCGGCTGAGTCGACCGAAGAAGGTTGCATAGGCAAATGCCCTTAGCGCACTTCTCTAGGACTGGCGGATACGGGATTTGAACCCCCGACCTCCTGCGTGGGAGCCGAGAAGCAAACCACTACACCACCAGCCCACTAAAATCTAAACTGATCAATTTGTCCTTACCGACAGAGGCTCTGCTGTCACCAGGTAGAACAATAGGAGAATGGAAGGATGGGGTCTCAAAGGACTTGGCGATGCTTACATTCCCAGATATTGGAGTGCTCGATTGAGGTGAGGACCATGGGCTCTCCTGAAAATCATGAGGGTTTATGAACAGTCTTACGGATGGATTCTAGACTAATGCCAGGGCGAGAATAGCTTGATAAGCTAAAAATCTAAAACTCAAATAGGTATACGACTTACACCAAATGACGATAAGGAAAATGGTGACTTTAGCGAGCAATTTTTCAGAGTTTTCAGTGGTGTTGAGAAGTTCTGACTTTTGCTGGGAGTCGTCCTATCGAGGTTGGATGAGTAGCCGGAACTCCTGGAATGTGGAGGTTTGTTATTTGCTTTATAGTATAAGTGACAAAGTGTAATGTGTACACTTGTTACTCCCAGTTAGGCTGAGAACCAGAATGAGTTAAGAAGTCAGTATCATTGAGCTTTGGAGTTTAGAACGTGTTTAAACTCTTCAAACTCATCTTGCATCACTCTATTTAAGTAGCTTGTTAAACTATAGGCCACTCACAAGTAGTTGGCCCACATCAAGTGCTGAATGCAGCCTGTTGAGGACACGTGACCCGTCCTCTATGCGAAAATTACAAGCAAGTTATCCCGATACAGTTACAAAGAAAACTTACTGCCTCGCAGCAGGGTGGAGAGAGAAGATGTCATTGAGGTCGAACTCTACTCCGCTGTCTTCGTTGATTTCACCAGGAAACTCTTTCTCTACCGGAACTATCTTCAGGTCCATCTCAGTGATGTCCAAACATTGTAGGGGAGGGAGGCGCTTTGTGTCATCTACATCCTTACGTAATGAAATTGTCAGGTAAGTATTTTCTTTGGAGAAACAGTTCAAAACGTAATATTGTCTTTTTTACCGGTCTCCATGCCAATTGATGTAGAAGCCAGTTTAGGATTTAAGCAACTGTACTTGGGACTATAGTTATAAAGCAAAACACAGCTAGACCGAAGCTGAGACTAGGCCAGAGGCACATCTAACTTAGGCTTTTATCTTTTAGAATTTCTTCCACATGACGTCACGCTATTTGACAGACAATTCAAAGATAAGGAGTGTTGTACAGATTGTATCAAATGACTTATTTCTCAATTTTCTGGTTTCTTTTGCACTGTTCTGCAGAGTAGTTCTGTTTGTCTCAAGTTCTGTTTTCAATTACTGCTTTATAAGCTTTGACTCATACAAATTTAGTCAATTTTAACGACATTCATCAAAGTTTTTATCTGAACAGGATTAGACGCTGAACTGCCAAACTATGTCCAACATTCCCTTGCCTGCTGACTTCGGACTGAACAAACTGCGGAGTAGACACCATGGTAACGTGCTGATATCTCTTTCTGGAGGGAGGAAGATCCGGGCTAACTCCGTCATACTCGCTCTAAACAGTCCTGTTGTCGAGAGCATGTTTGTCGAGACGGATCAGGATCCTCAGCTAGATTTGAGAGAATACAACAGTGCGGCTGTTATCAAGTTCATTGAGGCTGTGTACACTGGACAACTTAAGTTGGATACTGTTTTGTTTCGTGATGTTTTCAAGTTGGCGGTTGTTTTCGAGGTAGCTTGGCTTCAGGAACGTTGTGAAGGCTATTTGGAGAGGATGATTTCACAAGCCGTTCAAGATGACTACGATAGTATGTACTACCTGCTAGAAGAAACCAGACACACGGCGGAATTGACACACGACAAGACTCTTCTGAACATTGTAATCGACAAGATATTCAACTCAAACAAGTCGAATTTTATTACCCGCTACATGGCTGATTACAGAGCTCTCTCCAAATCTCAACTCGATCTCATGATAGATGTGTCACGTGATCAACCAACATTGCTGGTTAAAATCGTGATAAAACATATTGAGAGTAATGGCTTGATTTTGGATGAGGCAACAAAGTACATTTTAACGAATTTAAACCTTCTGGGCTGCTTGGTAGCTGATAAGATTCTTTATGACTGTTTGTTTGATTTGCTGTTTGAGAAGGTCGTTGATTTGTCGTTTGACGATTTGAAATTGATTGTCACATTACATAAGACTACTTTTGAAGCTTATTTGGCTGCTCTTGATAAAGATGATGACAGCAGTGACAAAGAAACAGGAAATCTTTCACACATTGGCCGACAGAGCACTCCTAGCATCTTAAAGTCTATCACAATTGATAGTTTACCAATCATATCAAGGCTTAAATCGTTTGATAACGACACTGTAACTATCAGCTCTAATAATTCAAGTCTAACAGAAAAATCAGACAGTTCTCTACCCGCTTTGCATACTCCAATAAGTTCGCGTTCTAGAGAGAACAGTACTAAGGACAACAGAAAAACAGCAAGCCTTCCATGCATCTCCTCTGAAACTTTGGAATTACAAAGTCGCTCTGTTCCAAATCTGTTTCATTCACTAGAGTCTCTGCGAGGGCAGTCGTTTCACGGGATGGTTGCTTTGAATAGACTTCTCCACTATGACAAGGTAGCTAACCTGTTCATGGTGATTGAAGCTCTTACTTACCTCCCAAACTTACCAACATACCAAGCCATAGAGGCGTTAATCTCGGCTAGAAAGAAGTACAATTGGGCGAGGATACCGCCAAAGTTTTTGGAAAGTTTCTCGAGGCAGCCCCACACGCACTTTATTCAACAGATCAAGAAAACTCTGGGGCTATGTTCGGTTCGAGACACGGTTCAACTAGAGTCTAAAAACTTCACAACTTTACATGATCTTGTGAGGAAAGGATGTAGAGTCCACTTTCAGATTCCAGCTAGACTAGGAGGAGGGGATTTTACACTGAACGTTCTACCTGCATCAACCAAGAACATGAACAACTTCGACATAAAGTTTCAAGAAACAAACTATCATGATCAGTACCTGAACATGTCGGTTGATAAGCTTCACCTGGTTGTCAAGGAGTGGGACAGGTACCATGGCAACAGAGTTCTAACTAGACATGTCACGTGGTGTGGTAGACCTGGTGTCACGTGGTCTGGGAGAAACAGAGAACGAAGGATGAGTTGGGGAGAAATTTCTGAGTTTAGGAGGGTTAAACTTGTAGTGTATTGTGACATCAGACAGTTTTCTGTGAGGTAGAGTGTTTTTTCTGTTTACGTTTAATGTTGGTACCTTTTTAAAGTTAATTCTTTCATTGTCATCCAACAACTTAGGTTATCATGGTCTGAATTGTACATAAAAACGAATAAAATTCGTAGCGCTAAAGAATGCAATGCAAATTCATGAAAACTCTAAGTCGAACTTGCATAACGTACTGTAAAGGGTCACTTCAACTTAACATTTTCAACAAACATATTTACTCATAAGAGATAACTTACACTGGCTGGCGCCTGGCATAGCACTGTGTAAACAAGCACAATCTTCGCTTGCACATAATTTCAAACGCAAATATTTACATCTTAACTTCTTAACTAGTAAACTTCAAACTTTCAAAACAAATCCCACACGTCAATTTGTGCAATCAGCAACCTGACAAAATACAGTCAATAAAGTTCTGCATTTTAACAAATAGTGTGCGCTTTCGAAATAACCCAGTTTCTACTACTCCAGTTTCGAAGACATCACTGAGACACAAGTGTCCTGATGGAGAGAGCAACATGTATGAGGGTGCGGTGTTGTATAGATCACGTCAACAGTGTTGCAGATATTCAGATCATCACGTGGTTTCCTACAAGTCTGGCTGTTGTGTCCTGTCCTTCATTTCCTTGTTTTGTGTAAACTCTATCAGCATCTTCATCACCTGAGTAGAATTCAGTAATAGACACCGAGATTAAAATAAACTCTTAGATATCTGCTTAGAAAAGATAACATACGAAACCAATTTACTAGTCTTTTAACATATAATAATAATATGAATATAATAGGTCAAGAAATCACCTAATATAGTTTATCCCTTAATTAAGCTCCTTTCTCTAGTAAATTCTATAAATTTGGGATTAGAGAATAGCTTTTAAAACTCGCCTCATTGTCATAAGGAGGAGGGGGTTGGTCTTTCCCTGTCATCCAATAATAGAGATCCCAATCACTGTCCACCGTGTTTATCAGAATGTCAAACTGGTCTACTATCTTGCGAGGCAGATTTGGTCCTTGCTCAGAGAAAAACGTGCTGAAGATATTGATAGGTAGAGGCTAAAAATCATCAAGTTTCATGCAGTAGTATTATTATTAGGTCCCGTGTAACAAAGTTGTTGAATGTTGATCAGTGTTAAAACCTACAGTAAAAAGTCCACACTGGTTACTTAGTTCAAGTTCATTTTAAAGCTAGTATAAGAATCAATGATAAATGCTGTAACATTACATTTTACAAACCTAAGAATAAGACAATTCTCGGCGATACCACGTTTCCTGCTCTGATAAGTTAATCTAGCTCGCAAGGCCTCTTCTGATTCGTTAATTCTGGCGGGATAGCTGGGTACTGAGAACTCCGTATCGTCCTGTAGAAAACAGCATCTCATGCTGGGGTAATCACAACGACAAACAGATAGAAATGTACAACTCAACGGACCGTATATTAGTATTCTACCCATGGGTCCAATGGGATCTTAATAATTAGTATACAATACCACGGCAAAATCCCAGGAATTTTATTTAAGAAAACATGAGAATATGTCTCACC